>BMAO01003070.1:194457-402044 GCA_019973975.1 Trichonephila clavata | reverse complement strand
CTTGATGAAAACAAGAGTTAAATTTTAAAAAATACTCTATTACTAATAGAATATATTTTTTAATTTAATTTTTTTTTCTAAAGCCCCAATTTTTACTTGCGAATCTGAAATAGCTATTGCCACAAATATATTTAAATGCGTAATATTATGTATTTAGTCATAGATAGGATATAGTTGGAACTGAAACGCTACTGTGAATTTCTTGGAAGAGAGGAATAGTTGGAAACAGGATGAAAGAGTAGAATGAAAATTTTAGCTTATCTGTTATAAAGATAGACAGATTTTTTGATAATAAGAATTAATTCATAATAAACTATTACTTTAAAATAAATATAAATTGACAATTCCATCCTTTAAAGAATCACACGTTAATTCCTGGTTAATATATTTAATTATGTTTTTTGAATAATATACGTAATGAAATGCAGTGGACGAAACATTTTTCCTACTGCTCACAGACAAAAACAATACGTGCACTGCAGAAATTAAAATGCACTATATCATTCAATTTAATATAGATCTGAATGTAATCTTTAAATTTTTCATCCACTTCCCGAATTGCCAAAATGTGTAAATTTTCGTACATTTGATATTGAAATGATTTAAATACATACAATCAACATAAGGTAAACAGTATTAAAGTTTACTCTTATTACTACATAATCACCGTGTTTCTTCAGTCTTTCTTAGACTTTATTTTGTTAATCTGCCCACGCCCCTCCGTGCTATTTCAACGCCCTTTAATTTTCTTTGGGTCTTTTACTGCCCCCCTGAAAGCCTCAAACGCCCAAAAGGGAGTGTTATCGCCACGGTGAGAACCTATGTTTTAAATCATAACGATTATCTGAACAATTCAAAGTTGATAGCAATAATGCGTCGCCTTTTTGCTTCTCAGACAAATAAAACTTTGAAGAATTATTACATTCCAGCAATTATCATTTCTTAAACCAAGATTGTGAGATTCAAATTAACACGTAGTTAAAAGTGTTCCGTATTAACTAATGAAATCATAATTATAAGGAGAAAAAGTTTAACATATAAAATTATTATAAGTGAATTTATATCATTATGAATTCTTTACTAAAGCAATTATAATTATTTAGAATATATAAACAATCATAAAATGTAAAAACTATAAAACAATCACTTTAGGTTTACTAAAACCAAAATAATTTATAGCACGAATTCAATGAATCTCTTCGTAATTTTTTTCATTGACAAATTTACACTTTTACGTGTGACTGAATCACACCTGGTGCTTGTCACTGTGACCTTTCTAAATGCATTGCCTCCAACATTCCTTTAAATTCCTTTTCCTTTCGACAATTTGACAACCGTCCAACACAAACATCAAAATGATTACTCAAGAGGCACCTGGACCATTTTTACACTTCAATTCCTTCCATTGCTTACTTTATTGCATCTTCTTTAGTATAAAAATCAATCAAAATGATGGAGATCTTTTATTGATTTCCTCTATTTTATAAAATATGCTATGAGTGTCAAAAGTAATAGTTATTGAAAATTGGGGAAACTAGAATATATATATACATAAATATTGTGTGGGAAACGCTGTGAAATTTTTCATTCATTAAATTTCTTTATTCTAGAAAAAATTGGCTCGTTGCACATTGTTGAGATTAATTCATTTTAACCCCTTTGTTGCCAAAAATTTCCAAGAAAGGCACATTTTTTATTGCATATAACTAACCATAATACTTAACTGAATGCGGAAATGGAAGAATTTTATTTTAATTTTCCACTTAAAGTTTTCACACTATTTTTTTATTTTGTAATTGTGGAACACAAAATCTCCTACGTGTTCCCTTTTTATAAGCACTGTCTGTGTGCTAAGAATGTTTCACATATCTTAAAAGAATTTCTCTCATACTTATATAAAAACAATTATGTTCGTACCTCTTTTCAAACGATTGAGATTTTGTGTGAGTGCATATATATATGCACACACAATTTGGAAATGCAATACGAAGTCTTACAATGCAATGGGGAGTAAGTGAATATTAGCGTCACGCTGTTCAGCTACTCGAGGGCTTTTGGCGACACTATGCAATGGGAATAGACATTACCAGCTTTTTTTAATTATCTTTCCATCTTCATTTCTTCTCAAGCAACAAATTGAACATTGCCTTGCCAATCACTGTTCTTTATTGAATATTTTTAAGAATATAAATTCTTGTCGTCCCCAATGAAAAATTCTCGCTTTCACCACAGAGAAATTCCCGGAAGAGAAGTGTTTCAGTACCATGGACAAACTACATTTCTTAAAAACACTAGCACTAATAATCTCTCTATCAGAATTAGAAATATATGCAAATCAAAGATAGAAAGAAGAAATACCAGGGCTTCTACATAAGACGGGCAAACCTGTTATGAATAGCTTTCGGTAGCCTGTACGGTGTTCAGACAAACAGTTAAGGGACTGAAAGTAAACAGAGACTAAATAGCAATAATTATATGTTTTATCGATCATAGTTTGAGCGTATGCTTGCGTTTACCACAAAAATTGCATAAGTCTTACAGTCTTAGAAAAGTTTATTATACATAATGTCTTATATTTGTTTAAAATGCTTTCTAAGATATGTTAAAATGAATCTAAAATTCAGTAAGGAAATAATTTTTTATGAATAATTACATTTTAAGTTTTTATTTTCTCCCTTTTCATAAGAAAATAATTTTATACAAATTCTTTTCATAATAATCAATTAATTTTATTTATATTGCATTTTGAAGGAAACAGTTATTACAAATAAGACTAATTTTTTAACTTCTTTTGGCAGATAGATTCCCTTCAAACTTACTTAGAGAATTTTCAAAGATTCAAACATAAAATTATTTATTTATTATCAAAAACTCTCGATATATTAAGTTGAAATCCTTGTGGGGAAAAAACTTAATATTTCACCAAAAAATCTTGTTGCAGAAACTAATAAGAGAAAAAATATTTTATTTAAAAAGTAGGGAAATAAAATTAATTGCAACCTTCCATTCGAGACTGAAACTTTTTTGTTCAAAATATGTAAAATCCTAGCTGATCGAAAAATGACATTTAATGTTAAATTTATCTCCAAAATATTTCTACACTCACACATTTCTTATGAATAGCTTTCTTCCTTCTTTACGTTTGTTGCTTATGACAAAAGATGATTAAAACATTTCCATAGTCTAATTATTCTTCATTATTTATCGTCAATAAATCACAAAAAGTAATGTAAAAGACTTCATTTTTTATGCACATCAAGCAATTCAGTAATTAATATCAAAAAGGTAAAAAAAATGTCTAACTGAAATTTGTTTTTCTCATTTAAATAATTGCATCGTTTTTCTTCTCCTGTTTCTCATGTTTGAGTGATTAATTTTGATTTGTAGTTTGCTTACAAAAATATTTAGTGTATTCCAATTAAGTCGGATGGCTTGAAGTTAGAGCAATTTATTGACAATTTGCCTTTTTGCGGTTCTTTTTTTCATTTTGAGATGAAAACTTCCAATTAAATAAGAATTGTGAACGGGTATTTTTAATTTCTCTTTTGTTTTTTCCTAAAAAATTTTTTTCTATCTATCATATTGATTAATCTTGATAATTTAGCTTTGAAATTATTTCATAAAAACAATGTTAATTTATATTACTTTACCAGAATGATAAATTAATGCAAAAAAAAAAACAAATAACACGTTGCTCTTTTTAAAAAAAATAAAAGAGAGAAAGTAATTTTAAATATTTAGTACTTAGTTAAAATAAGACGCTCAATGCTTACAAAGTTGCCAAATATTAAGTAACGGAAGAAGAAAGAGAAACAATTGTGGTCATTCCTTAAATATATTCAAAAAACTTTTTTCAAGATCGTACATATTTAAAAGATTTAGTATTCAGATGAAAATAAAATGTTTTAAAGTTTAGAGATTCTAAATTTTTTATTTGAATTCAGTTTCCTATGTATTATTTTGATTTGTTTTCATTTTTTAATGTTTGATTTAATCCATTTTTAGTTTGTGTAAATGTAACATAAAAGTCCATATAAACTAATTTATTATTTAGATTAAGTATTACGAGTATTATTAAGTACTAGCCGTTACCCTCCCGCTTCGCTGGGTATTTCATGATGTTTTATAAATATATCTGTTTATATTCTGACAGACAGACAAAAATTTTAAAAATTGGTTTTTTGTTATGAGTACCGTATATACTTTTAGTGCATTAAGTAAAAAGCTGCTAATTTGAAATTACAAACAGAAACTTCAATTTTATTTATTTGTATAGATATAGATTGGGATTATAATAACTATTGTTTAAATGTGACTAAAAATGTAAATAAAAAAAAAGAAAGGATTAAAACTAACCGTAAAATTTATCAATTTTTTGTTTCTTGCATTGCTTTTTGCTTATGAAGCCTTGATTTATTATTTTTAAAAGTACATCCGAAACAGCCGATGCTCTACTTAACTGAACAGTGAGATAACTATCATAAAAAAAAATTATGGCACGTGTCAGCGTATTATCATGTGCGCGTAAAACTATTATGTCTCATGAAGAGCATCGGTCGCCAGTAACCAAAAGAACGACTTCATTAGCTCAGCTTGGCGTTCAATTTGGCGTTCATCTTGGCATTCAGTTTCACGTTCACCCGTATAGTTTCCGTTCCCGTAAGAATACGGGAATAAAATATAGCCTATGTTACTCCCCGTTAATGTAGCTTTCCATTAGTGAAAGAATTTTTAAAATCGCACCAGCCGTTTCCGAGATTAGCCGGAACAAACAGACAGACAGACGGACGGACAGACAGACAGACAAAAATTTTAAAATTGGTTTTTTGTTATGAGTACCGTATATACTTTTAGTGCATTAAGTAAAAAGCTGCTAATTTGAAATTACAAACAGACACTTCAATTTTATTTATTTGTATAGATTACAGATAAAATCTGACATTTTGTTTGAATTCAAAATTAGTTTTAAAAATTAATTAGCATAATATAATGCTCAAATTATGTTGTCTTTGTATTAAAAAAGATTCATATTAAGTTATCAAGTCTTTGTTTGAAAAGAAGGAGAATGATCCTAAACACAACTTTAAATATTAATTTTTTGAAAAATTGTGATAAATAAAATGTTTATAAAAATTAAATTTAGCTGTAGAATTTAATAGTGTGTTATGTATTTTACTAATGTCATTTGTTCATAAACATTTGAAGCCAATGAACAAGTATACATAAAAATTTTATAATTTTTTGTTGAAAGACCTCTTACTTTATATTTCATAGTTCATCAAAAGTTAATTACAAATATTCAATAAGAAAGTAAATTGCTGTTCTTTCAAATCTTACGATTTTACTTTACAAAATTACTATCATAAATAAATTTTTGTTTCTTAAAATTCTTAAAAAGAAATGTTTTTTTAAGAAAATCGTATTTGTCAACTTTGAAAGTTGAAAGTAGTTTGAATATTTTAACAATTTATGCTTTTTTTATACAAATACGTTTAACTTTATCTAAGAAATCACACGTTAGGCTTAATGTATGAGTACTGACGCTTCTCTGAATTCTTTATATTTTGTCAATAAAAAATTCTTAAAATAAATTACGTTTCTTGAAAAGAAAATTTCTCATTAAAGTAAAAAAATGTAATTCCTGGAATTTTGTTTTCTTTTTTATTTTATATTGAACTCATTGGCTTATTTTTGTTTATTAATGAAAAAAGCATCAAATTTGATTATTTAGAATAATGCCATCAAATCTAGATAATATATGACTTTACTTTTTTTTTTTGTAAAAGTATTTATCAAAATGACTATCATCAGTTAAGGAATAATTATAAGAAACAAAATAAAATTTCATAATTAATATTTTAAAAACTTAATACAATCGTGTTTTTTTCTTTAGCCAAAAAGATTCAAATTCTTTAAGTCTTGAGCTTATTCGAAAACTGGACGAGAATCTTAAATGCAGCCAGTTAGACATTTGGTGTTCATTTAAAAGGTTCAATTATTATATTAATTGGTTGCTAAAATAAAAGTGATTATATAAAAAAATCTCTAAGACAATCCATTTGTGGCTTCTTCCCTATAAATAATAAATGTTTAGTAAGAAATTTAATTAAATTTACAGATTAAGCAAAGTCAAGCTATTTAATTTCTGTTCAAAGTATAACATTTTTTATTGAAAAAAATAAGCATAAAAGCTTCAAAATATTTTATGTACTTTCATCTGTCTATTGAAAAATTGCTTCTTTAGAATTCTTTTTGATAGTAATAAAATTCATTCTTTTTTACCGTGAACTTGAGGTGCTTTATCTTCCAGCTGAGATGTTAAATATTTCTTTTAAAGCCCTTAAATCCCGGTTCTTTTCTGCAATCTACCTTCCTCGAAGTACAACTTATTTCACTTTCAACTTGTCACTTTTTTTCCATTTTTATTGAGCAGACCGTTGACATTTTCTATCACCAAAATTGGCTTTTATTGATTCGAACCCGATTTCATGAACTTTAGCTCTCAGTATCTTCATCGCATTTGAAACTTTTCTTAGACAGTTTTTGTTCCAATGTATTCACTTTAGACTGAATTCTTTTAAAGTATTGCTAAATTTTTACGAATAACCTAAAAAGATCAGAATCAAAGAAAAGAACTTGGACTTTTAAATTATGCTTTTTCCCCAAGTATTTCACGTTATCTTTTAACAATTATTTTAAAAAATTGAATTTTCTTAAAACATGTCTTACATATTCCAAAGAATTTTACAAAAAAAAAAGTCAGCAATATTTGTTTGAAGAGAGAAAGAAAAATATTTATTTAAGAGATTATGCATAATTGTATCAAAAAACTGTAAAATATTAATTTTTATAATAATTATGCAAATTTGAAACTATACCACTGAGTAATTATTCTGTATCTTTAAAATTTTAACTGTCAATTGCCTATGATATCTCCATTTGCTGATGAGTTACGAGGAGCATTTGTTCATAATATGCTGTAAAAATATTGATTACGCATTGAAATGAAGAATTCGATATAATATGTAAGAAAAAAGTTAAAAATTATATTTCCTTAAAACTGAGAATAATCAATTTCATTACATTAACAGTTTCCCAGATGTGTTATCAAAAAATTTAATGAAAGTTTTCAATTTTACACATCCAATTATTCTAGGTAACATTTGTTGTACCAACGATCAGGCATCGGAACAAATTCCTAATAAACAAACTTTCTAAAAAATAACACCTTAACATATATTTTTAAATAAATAATATTTTAACAAAAATTATACTTAAAAGTTTTTATTATTTTCAGTACCACAACTTATCGAAACGGGAGGACAAAAATTAACTATCAATGAAAGTAAAAAATGACTTGTTTCAACAATTGAAAATATTATTCATCAATATCGTTTAATTTATGTCATTCTTGCTAACATTTTATTTATTTACTAGATATATCCCATTAGTCAAGAAACTACCTTTTTTTTAGGTATATATTGTATTTCCTTAGTTCTTATATTCCATGGTCAGGTAGACCATTATAATGCCAATGTATCTTTCATTCTCTACTCAATAATTTAGTTCATCTTTTGTTCATTTTGTTTATTTTACAGACAACACAGAAACATGTACAAACAAAGAAAATACATGATTGTGACTCTACAAGCCAAAACGCGTATACATCTCTCACATGACTTGTAGCGCCATCTATACATTTAATATTTAATCTACACAGTATATTCTCACAGTACATTTTACATTAGGTATATTCTCATTTTTACAAAGAAGTTTGAAATGTACATTTTCAATGCTCTTATTTTTGGAGTCTTTTATTCAGAGTATTATCCTAAGCTTTTGAACAATGGTATACTTCAAAAACTACAGCCTTAAAGCACACTAAAGAGGGGAGTGGGGTACAAAATTTATAATATATTTGTTCAAAGATTATAAAGTGTACCGTTTCTTTTAAATTAAAAGTATTTAGAAATATGTAAAAAACTATTTTTTTTATATTTATTGTTTCTTTATTTTTCAAGCTGTCTTTTTTTATATCCGGTACATAAAGCACACCCTTTATATTTTTCGTTACAAGTTCGCGTTATGCACCTTAATGTATGTGGTTCTATTAATGCATTCTAAAATATGTTTATTCAGTTTGTTAGAATACATTCAATAACATGTCTTAATGTATCCAACTGCTTGCGCGACAACTTTAAAAAAAATGAGATATAGGGATTTTTTTTTCTGGTTTTTAGATTTATTTAGAACATTTTTAAAAAATATGCTAAAATTAAGAAGAGAAAAAGAAATTATTATTACTAAAATGGAAAACACTGGTAAAAATTTACAAAAAAATTACATAAGTGGGACCCGCGTTCTGTACAAAAATTTTACGAACAAATTTTCAATTCGTATCTGTTTATTTGCTATTAGTTTTTAAATGACCTTCAAGATAAGAGATATTTTAATTATTACTACACTAGAGCACTTTATCTTAGTTATAATATGAAATTGCTTTAGAAATAGTGATTATATTCACATAAGTGACTGTAAATTTTGTAATAAAACAGTGATTGATAAGTTGAAGGTTAAAACATTTCTACTATTACACGGAATATACACAAAAATTTCAGTTAATTATTTTAAAAACTTTTTGAGCAATCGCTGGTCCCGTTTGAGCATTTAAAAAAACACGTTTCGAGTAAAACGCATTTTAAAGTATGACATATCTTGCTTAAAGTTGTGGCATCTGCTTTTACTAAAACACTTGTAGTTTTTGTTCTATTGAACGGAAAAAATACACTTAATCTTTTATAAACCTAATAAGATGGCCTATAAAATAAAATCATAAGAAAATTGTCAACTTTATGGCAAAATTAACAATTTTAAGGTTGTCGTATACCTTAAACGAAGTATATAATATTATAAACCAGAGATTGTTTTAACAATAATTCGCAAGAATAAATTAAATACCTGGCGTAAGTACCAAACAAATAATGCATACAATTTGCGTTTAAATTACGTAGTAGATACAAAACACACACACATGCAGAAATATTTACAACATACCTTTACAGTAAAACTAAATCTTTATGTTATTCATGGGTTTTTAAATATATATGCAGAAGAGCTTTAATTAATTCCAATCGAAAATCAATCTTGACAAAAGATTAAGCGACGACGAAATAATAAAAACTTCTAGAAGCGCAAAGATCATTAAAATTTAGTTCGTATGCAAGAATTTTCCTCGCTAACTTTATTTTAAAACTCACTCACTTTTCATTAATTCTTGAAAGAATTAAGAATAACACTACACTGTCTTTTAATAAATGTAAATTTACAAACACACTTGAAGTTACATTCTCCTTAATATTTTATCGGGTAACCTATACGTACCAGCATTAACATTTCGTCTATTTTCGAGTTTCCCATTCAAAGAAGATTCTTTTGTGAAAATTGAATGAGGCAAGGACAAAAAAGTATGGTAAAATGGCTCTCATTGGCTACAGAGAACATGAAAAGATGTGATAACATCGACTCGAAGAAACTTATATTAGCATTTGAGTCAGAAAGGTAATTTTCTTAAAATCGCGAAAACAAGATTCAATTGAAGTCTTGGCTGGGTACGAAAGAGACAGTCGAAACGTTTTCCATAAAGCCTAGATGTTTGAATTGTAAATGATCCTTCGCCTGTGCTACAAACACCGATTCTTTAGAAAGTGTTGATTTTTCGGTTGGGAAATTTTACGGGGTTAGATTCATCGACTTCATGCTATTTCCAATGCCACAAAAAGCAGCATTGAATTCTTTGTGTGAGGGAGATGCATAAAATATTATCTTCATTGTATAAATTGAAGAAATTGGTTCAAAAGAAGGTTTCGAAGAGTTTATATAATTTTTGCAATTGCTTTTGCTTAGGTTAAAACTCATTTTTTTAAAAATTTTAAGTATGTCCAAAATTTAAAAAAGAAATATTTCAATTTATTTTAAATTATTCTTTATTAATGTAAAACATTTTCATAGTTTATGTAATTATATTTAAAGCAAAATGATGATATTTTCATCCTTTTAGCTACAAAAGTTCAAATAGATTCTCAAAGTGATTCCTATGGACCCTGGAAGTTCTGCGATAAAGTTAGGAGGTCAATGAAAGGTTTAAAATAAAGTAATATATTTGTGACCAATTAAAATAAATTAGTCATTATTTTACGTAGCAAATTCGAGCAAAAATTATATATTTAGAGTAAAATATTATAGATAGGTGCATAAAATACACTCATGTCCATAAATTAAGGATAATGAAGTTCAGGCAAAGAAAGACAGAAGCAAAACAAATTTGACTTATTTGTAAAGTCTATTTATTAGACAAAAGGTAAAGAGCAAAAAAGATGCTATATGTTTGACATAATTAATAAAAATTGCGATTTTTACTCCCTGGAGCAAATTTTAAAAAAGAACCTATTTACGAAAAACAGTATAACATGGTTAGTATGATGGTTAATACGGAATATGTCTCCCGGACGATGCAATACAGGCCTTACAACGCCTACGCATGCTGAGTATCAAATTATCAATCTGATCTTGGGGAATATTACACCACTCATCAAGCAAAGTTCCGTAGACAGGTGGAGGGGTTGACGGGCTGCAATTCGTCGGCCAAGCATATCCCACCCATGCTCTATTGGATTCAAGTCCGGTGAGTATGCTGGCCAATCCATACGGGTGATATCCTCCGATTGAAGGCATTCGTCTATAATGTTTGCACGGTGAGGACGGGGTTGTCATCCATAAACAGAAATTCAGCACCCATGGCGCCCCGAAACAAACGTACATGTTGTTCCAGAATGACATCCCGATAGATGTGGCCTGTCATCGTTACACTCTGAACATGCAGGTCAGTTCTGGAACAAGAATAATTCCTCCCCTAACGAGCCATCCTGCATCACCGTAACGGTGTCGTTCAATGGTGTTCCTTGGTGGTAACGGGAACCTGGCGACTCTCCATATGAAAGTCCGGCGAGAATCAGACTGCAAACTAAACCTGGACTCGTCGGAAAACATCACACAAGACCACTGTTGCGGTGTCCACAATACATGCTCTCTACTCCAGGTTAATCGCAGGCGACAGTGAGTTGCGGTAAGGGGAACACATCTGACAGGCCTACGAGCATATAGACCAATGTGCCCTAAGCGTCTGTACACGGTCTGCCTTGAAACTGTCGTACCGGTAGCTGAAGAGAGCTGACGAGATATGGTCTCCGTCTGTTTCTTTTGGCAGTAACTGCAAAATACCGGTCCTCATTCGGCGTTGTAACTCGGGGGACCTGTGCTGTAACATCTACTCACATTACCATCATCTTGGAATCGTTGCCAAAGCCTGGAGATGACACTCTGGGTGATTCCAAGTTCCTCGGATACTTTCAGCTGGGTACGTCCACATTCCAGTCGTCTGATAATTCTACCACGTAAAAAATCATCCAAATGCTTCATTTGAGCCATAACTATGCGGTTATTGCACTGAAAGGCTTTTAAAGCGCTTGTGAACAATTTTACTTCTTTGCCACCATTCCTTATATACCCCTCTCTTACACTCTCGTCCTTGTGACGTACTATCCGCGCCATCTGGTGGTTTCCTGTAATTTGCATATTCTTCTTCAAGATGTGTGTGATAATTCTACAGGTGAAATTTTTATTTTAGAGTTCAATTTCTGTGTGATTCTGAATTATCCTTAATTTATGGACATGAGTGTATAAGTAAATGACAAGTCCAACCGATCTGGCAGTCCATTCAAGTTTAAATAGAAATAGAATCTTGTTTCTACATGCAATAACTTGTTTAAAATATGGTAGTATAAAGAGTAATGCATCTAGTAAACAGTTTTGTTTTATTTTGCGCATGATCCCGCGATGTGAAGGGAATGCAAAAGATATCCCTAAGCTTTGAACAGAAAGAAATATTTTGCTTTGTATTGTTAAAAAGATACAGTACGTTACATAAATATTTTTGAATACAATAAATTTTTTGTACATACATTTACTAACCAAAGTTAAACTTTAGTTTAAAGTTATTTATAAAATAGTCCTAAATAATAATTAACAATATCATTTTTATTTATCATTTTCAGGACATAAAAGTTAAATTTGTAATTTTTCTATTGTGATACTTATTTCATATGGGGTGGGGGGCCACAAGGCAAAATTTTTAGTATGAAAAGAATCCATGAACACAGTACATTTGGGAACCACTGTAATAGAAAATTCTTAAAATTATATATAAAAATAATCGTGTCTTTAATTTTTAAGAAGCACTTTATTTTTCAACGAAATGTCGATTTTTACTATGTGGTCTTTAAAAGTTCATGATAAATTTGCACTTTAACAATTAAGGTACAAAAAAAATAACAGATAAATCAAAGCATTCGTTATCTTACTTTATTTTTATTACTCTGTGAACGTAATTTACTCGTATACTGAGGTTTTTGAAACTTCGATAAATGAAGGTTTCCTCATAAAAAATTAGTTCGTTCTACAGCTTGTGGAAATCAAATCTCCTTTTTTTTAACAGTCGGAGATTTTATGGAAAATTTAATTAAAAACATTGTCCCTAAGAGAAAAAAAGACAGTTTTGCCAGCTTCACATTTGAATCCCCTTGGCTCCCACGTAGCTTCAACAATAGTAAATCAGGAAATGCGCTTTTCTTGTTGCATTCGACTTTTCTTCTCAATTAAATGAAGCACTAGGAAAAGGATTTTTTTAATAACTAGAGCTGGAAACTGCTTGTTTCTGGTTTAAAGTATAATGATCTTGTAGGCTGAAAAGCCCAAAAAAAAGTTTTGTGTGTAAAAGACAGGAAAAAGCTTTAGGGGGAGTAATAATGAAACTTTTTTGGCTTCATAATACAATTAAAAGGTTATGTTTATTTTTTGCAATTTCATTAAATAATTTTACTTATAAAAACACGTACTTACACCGAGAGAGCAAGATTAAACTCGAGAGATAATTTGCTCACCGCATGAAAGCATAATGTTTGTCAGCGGTTGCCAGGCCGGACTTGAAATTCCTGTTTTATTAAATTTTGAGTTATTAAATTTTTAGCTATTCATAAAAGTAATTATTCAAAAAACTTAGGATATAGAACTTAGAAACTTAGGAATGCAATATAAGTTTCAGAATGAAGCTCACAAACTTACATTCCTATGAAAAAACATGTGCAATGGTTTTGAAATTACAATATGATTCGCTATCAGACCGACAAACTTGCAGCGTGTGTAGGGGCACACTGCCGACTCGGAATCATATAGGAATGCAGTCACAAATGCCGTACTTGTAAGCTATAGGGCAAAAAGNATATATATATATATAATATATATATTATAGTAACATAAAATGAAAGAAATACATGGCATAATAAAATTGATAATACAAAATAATATCACTAACAAAGCTAGAAGATTTAAACCAGATTTCAAGAAACACACTTTAAAAATGATGGAAGAGTCTATTATAGAAGAATTAACTAAGCGTATGTATAACATGGAACAAAATTAGAACTTTAAAATGTAAGAAGCCAAAAGAGTCAATAGACTAAAATGAAGACCTGTTATGATTTCTAAAGCTGTTGCTGAATTAGGACCAGCAAAATTAGGTTAAATATATTTTATGGACTCTACCTTCCCCTGTTCAGCAAAAATTTTATACATAACAGGAAAACATACCAATATTGAAAAGTTAGGCCTAAAACCAACCACGTGTAATTTGCAACCAAAAGAAAAATAAAATAAAAATAATAGAAAATATGAAAGGAAATGAATCCTAACAAAATACAAATAAAAATAATTTTAAAAGAATAATGAAGCAAAAACTTACATGAAAAAATGCAAATAACCGAGAGCGGGAAAAACTGTACGTACGAGAACAATACGCAAATGATCGTTAAAAATGACGTGTTAAGTTGGTAAAACCAGATGCAAAAATTAGTGGCGCCACCTGGATACTTTTTTTTGTAATTAAACAAAGCAAACAAAAACAAATTGAAAATAATAAAAAACAGAAGGAGAAAAAAACAAAGAATAATACTTAAACTTTGAAAGGAGAATTAGAAGATAATTTAGAAATATATTTAAAAATGAATTACTTGGATAGTTGTATTCCAAGCAATTATTGCGGAATAGCTTAAAATTATTTTGCTTAACATCATTATCTGTGACTAAATCGTTATTTCTTTTTATAAAATTTAAGATGATATTTCTAAAAATAGATAGATGTAGGTTATTACCCCAAAAAGGCATTTTAATAATGTTAAAATCAAAAGAGTCTCTTTTATCAAAAATATTACTAATTAGTATATTATTCTTAACAATTAATTTTAGGTCTAAAACGTTTGCAGAGTCATTATTATAATTGGTTTTAATAATTTCAGATATTGGGGATAATATTTAAAACTAGGAACAAAATTTACTATATTACTAAAGATGATTAAGTCATCTATGTATCTAAAAAAGTAACAAGAATCGATACTAATGTTATCATATTCATAAAAGTGCAGATAAATATTGGCTAAACAGTTACTCGCAGTCCTCCTTGTGGAAGACCTTTAATTTGCTGATAATAAGAGTTATTGTGAAAATATAATTTCATATAGTACTAGATGAATAATTGAAAGATATTTATCATACTTAATTAGTTTATTCAAAGAATATTTGTTATAGCTATTTTGAGAATTTTAACCATATCCCCAATATCTATGGAATTAAATAAATCTTCAAAATCATAGGTGTGAATAGAAATATTTTTTTATCTGCATGTACTTAATGATATCCAAGCTATTCTTAACTATAATCGAATTATCAATACTGTCTAATGTGGATTGAATAACCTTTTGTAGTTTTCTACCCGGAAGTATAATATAAGTTTTAAAGCCGTTTGTTATAGTCCTAAATTTAATAGGATTTTTATGAAATTTGGAGTAAGAAAATATGAGGGAATTAATATCCGAAATGCGTAAATCTAATTTTATATAAAAAGCAGAAATTCGATTAAAAATTTCTCTATTGCTAGAATTAGATTTTTAAAAGCTATATTTATTATGAAAATGTCTATTAAGCATATCAGCATACAACCATTTGCAATAATTGCATAATTACCAGGAACTTTATCGACATAAACAATAATGAAATTCTTTTGTAGTTCTACAATATGATGCTTAAGATTTTTGTAAATTAATCCACAATCAGTTTTATAGTTATTTTTCAGTAACTCTTTTAAAACATTGCATTTAAATTCATTAAAAGCTTCAATAGGAAAAGTGTATTTAATTGCTAATTTAGTAATGAAGTTACAAATATCTTTAGAGATTTGTTTTTTATGGCATTATTATTATTGGAGATCATTAATCTATAACTAGTAGCTTTTGACATAATTTCCCTAAGATTATTATCTTCAACAATATTTAAATTGTCTGTTACAACATGTTTGTGATGCTCGTTTATAAATTCAGGACAATCCTTACAATAACAAAGAAAGGTATTATTTTGCAAATCATTAATCTTATTGTAGTTAAAAATTGAGCTACATATATATATATTTGGTTGGGGAAAAAGAAATCCAATATTTTTGTGTGAACTTCAAGACTTTATTCAACATGTTTGGGATTGCCAATATTGGTCAAATATGCAACGTTTTCTTCTATAATTTGTTACCATTTGAAAAGTAGTGCTTCGCTCATAGAAATCTTGTTTCCTATTGACAAAAAAATCTATAAATCGCTTTTCCCAATCCTGACTTGTGTGTGATGATCATTTCTTATCACTAAGGAAGTCTTTCAATACAAAAAAAAACATAATAATCACCTGGTGCCATGTCTGGACTATATGCATCAAAACTTCCCAACCAATATCCCGGAGTTTCTGACGAATCACTATAGATGCAAGTGGCCTGGAGTTGTTCTGATTGAATACAACAACTCCCTTGTTGTCCAATTCTGGCTATTTCTGATCAACCGCTAGCTTCAAACGATCCAATTGTCGACAGTAACTTCCCAATTTCGTGTTTGGCCATATGGAAGCAACTTATAATAAATGATTCCCTTCCAGTCTCCCCAAATTCACAGTAGAACCTTCCTGATTTGGCCACCGTTTGGGCAGCTTCTCCGTGCTTTGACCACGATTGTTTTTGTGTAACGTTTTCGACGATGGACATACCTGAAGTGAATCGACGAAACCAAAATTGCATATAATTTACTGTTACAATTTTGATGCCATAAACACCATTCACAATTTCAACCACCTACCTTCACCATTATCAAAGAAAAGAATTTCAGCCACCATTACCAAAGAAAAACTGTAAAATGTACCGAATTCAATGTACCGTATTGTAAAATGTACCGTACTCAGAACTGAATGGACCAAACAAAAACAGCAAAAGAATTTTTTAGTGCGAAATGTCACCTTTCCAACGAGCATAAATCAGAAATTTCTTGATCGATTCTTGAAGAGATAACAATCACTACAGTTATCTACCGAAACAGTGATGGATTTCTTTTCCCCCAACCTAATATATGTAACCATTAATGATGTACTAAGTTTCTATAATTCTAACTTAATGCTAAGAAATATGTATGAATATTGAGAGACAACACACAAGTCAAAGTACAATAACAACAATAATGTAGCTAACTAATAGGCTTATGACTAAGACAACAGGATTAAACATAGCTCTAAAGTGTCCCTTTCCCTTTTTTTACCAATTTAACACAAATTGCCTAGATACAAATTTATATTATCGATCATAAATAAAAAAGTAACACTTTTGGCATAAGATATGTTTTTTACTTAAACATCATTTAAGTTCTTATTTGGAACAGTAATATCCATATATGTATATACAATTATATAGGAGTATTATTCAAAATTATATCCACCGTATCACTTATTTAGTTAACAAAGATACCTATAAAATAAGCAATACTAATAAAAAATGTTGTATACTGTTTACAGCATAACTATACTATTAATTTTCTTACTACGCACATTTCTAATGAATTTAATATTATAGGTTTCATGCAAGTTTCTCTTAAATTATATTTTAATATCCATTTATTGCTCTACTTTATTAAATAGGGCACCATATCAACTAACTTGTTACACATTTTTTCGAATTTAGAGAGTTTATTAATTTTAATTTCTGCCCTTTCTCATCTTTCAAATTTTTTTATAACATTTTTTACTTTATTTTCATATTTTCCAAATACTATATACTGCTTCTTTGTTTGACAATTATGTATGAGCAGTTTTGTCCTCAAGTGCTATCCTGTGGTGACCAATGTTTTGGACTCTTACGAAGAATTTGTCATACTACCTTTTTGTTAAATTTCATTAGTAATTATTTTTTATTTTCCAAACTAATTTTAATATTTTAATTTTTTAATTTTTTTACATATAGCTGTTTAGTATATCATTTTAATGGGATTATATATATATATACAAATATACGTACATAATCCTCTTGTACTGTGAAGAAAATTAAATTTAAAAGCAAGAGTTTTTAGCGGAAAAACGTAGGGGATTCTGATAAATGTTAAAATCTTTGCTAAGGATAAGTAGAATAATCAAAACTAATTTTGTATTAAACTCCGGCTTAGTCATAGTTTTCCATGCAGTTTTAACCAAACAAGATTTCCTTTTTAAAAATACGTTTGATCTTTATTTCTCCTTCACATTTACAAGCCAAAAAAAGAACTATTCGCTGCATACAAAATGTCTTCTGACAAATCTTCAATAGTCAACCTGAAAGAACTTTCATATTTTCAGCGACTACTGCGTAATCCAATTCGGGACTAGGAGGGGAAGGTTAATGTGCAACTCAAAGTGCGAGAAAAGAAAAAAAAATAACGCGAATGTGAAATCGGATTGTCAAAATACGCTAAGGAGGTTTGCTGGATTTATTCAAGACTAGAAATCATTTTAAATTCGTTCTTCTGCCGATGTTTACTTCAGCTTAACTGCTTTTTTAAGTTACTTTTTGCGACTTAACGCTTCGGCTGAGATTTGCTTTATATTTTAAGCAGTTAAGACTTCACATTGGCATTTCTTTCAATTTCTTAAAGGAAGTGTTTTACTATCAAAATGCCTTACAGCGTTTACTATATTGCGAATTGGTATTTTCGAATTAAATTTCTTCCACCTTAAGGTATTACATTATTGAAGAGGCGTAGTTTGTTTGCATTTATGCATGGGCTGCATATGATGATACTTTTTTAGTATAAAATAATCCCTTGTAACTTATTCTTACAATATTTTGAAAAATTTAATATCTTAGTAGAATTCGTTAATTCCAACGTTAACAACCTATTATTTTATATTATATCCGTGTATTTCTTTATGGGACATGATAGGATTTAAGCAAAAATTTTTAATTAAGGATTTTCATAATTTTTTGGCTGCCTCCTATGTGTGCATACTATGTAAAACAGATTTTGTGACCAAAACTTCATAAAAAGCTAACTATTTAATTTTTTAATGAAAAAAAAACTTAAAATTTGTGAAGTGAATTTAAAATGCTACTCCTCCTACAAAAATTTACTTATACGCATGAAATTTGCGTTACAAGTACGTCAAACTATGCATAACAAAAGTCGGTATGGGTTTTGTGATAACATGATTGGTATTCGTACAATACCTCTTTTTATGAATGTTTATTGAAAATTCCTTAAAGAATGAACACATTCTGAGTTCAATTATTTTTTAAAAAGTAAATATTGCTTTGATTCAAAAATGCATACCAACTCTTGTTACGTGAACTATTAGCAATAGGCAAAAAATTCAAGGCATTAGGCATAATAGAAAAAACGCTTTAGCAATTTAAATGAGGACAAACTAGTTATTTTATCTTTCCGAGATAAGTAAGTTTAAAATTTTGGTTTGCCATAGGGAGGTGAATAAAAATGGACCCAAAAGCTATCATAATTCTGTGTTTTTGAAGTTTAGAGCTTTCAAATTTTGTCAGGTTATATCGGAGTATATAAAGAACAATTTAAGCTAAAAATATTAAATTTAATTTTTTGACCATTTTTTGTCAATTGAATCGGACTGTGTCCCCTTAATCTACCACAGAAACATGTGAAGAAAGTAAATTGTAATAAAAAACGAAATACGCAGTAGCAAATTACATAAACAGATAAAATTGCATTTAAGATTACAGAAATGTTTCATCAGAAAATACTTGACTATGACTTAACAGCATCATAGAATAAATTTCTGATAATTTATTTATAAGATGGGGATCTAACGAACAATCTGTTCTTTTAAACCTATTCTTCGAAGACAGCGATAATAGTCGAGTCCATATTCCTCGAAAAACGTATTTTTTGCTCTTTCAAACTGCTTACACTTGATGCCTAGTGTAGAAGATTTGGCAGAGGAGTATCTTTGATTTTTTTTTCTCCCAATTTCGAACCGTTTCTACTTGCTGTGAAGATTGGAATAGGAGAATCTTCAATTCTTTCCTATTCTCAAACGCATTGCTCTCTCTGTGAAGCTCAAAACACTCGACAGACAGGCAAGTAAGTCTCTAGCTTTCGATTTCGAACCGTCCCCCCCCCCCGCTGTGAAGGTAAAAAAGAACTCGGTATAGGCGAGTCTTTTCAAGTCATTTCCAGTTCCAACCGATTCCTCTTGCTCAAAAGCGTAGAAGAATCGACAAGCGAGTCGTTAGATAATTTCTGATTCCTCTCACACTATTCATCCACTCACGCACAAATTCTCTTTTCTCTTTCTCTTCATATACGTTGTGTTTACTGCTTTCTTTACACAACTTCTTCACATGAGATCTATCATTTAAAATTGAGAAATAATTTTCATTCTAAATTATATAATTATATTGTGAAAAAGCAGTAATATTTTAGACAAAGAATATAATCTAGCATAACTCTCAATGTTTCTTATATAAACATTCGATAAAAAAAATTCATAATTTCTTTTCTATTGTTTAACTGTATATTGTGATATTCCAGAAAAATTATTTACAGACAGTGATATTTCCATTACTTGGGCAAATTTCTAAAATAATTGCTTTTGAATCATTTAAAGTGAGTTTTTCTGTGTATAATTCTTTTAAGAAGTTTTTTTATTAATTTAATCACATTAGGGCTTTTGGAATACATTTAAAAGTATGTCGAAACTTTAATTTTTTTTAAAAGTTCATTTCGTAACCGATTTTCGGAACCAAATGTAATCAAAACTGATTTATTTTGATTATTTTATCCTTTAATTTATGCTGTACATTTATAATTATAAACTAATTCTAAAATCTTCCTTTTTGTTAGGTATTAAGAATGTGAAAGTATTATTATGGAAATACTTGTCTCTCTCATGTATTTATTACTTTCCCAAAAAATACATTCCATTTCAACATGGGTCTTAGGTCTTATAATCCAATACTTATCTTTCGAAGATGTTTAGCTGGCTTTTAGTGTAGCTGGGCTGGTGTACATTAAATTTTTCAAGGTTCAAAATTTCCACATTAACGTGGTATGAAAATTAGGGTGTTAAGTTAGGTGTCACATTCTCGTTGTCTGACCATGGCTCAAAATTATCCAATCAGACATCAATAACTCATCCTCTTACTGCTTATAAGTGCAACACTGATAAATTATTAATCAGCTCAAATAGAATCGCTTATACTAATCAAATTTTTTTATAAACACGAATTTGATTCGGATGAAATATAAAAAAAAAATTTTGAAGAATTCTATACAAAGGTTGTATTTATTTTGATTCTCATTATAGAGTATTTGGAAAATAAAAAACAAATACAGTAAAAATTGGAGTTTATATATTTACGTACCTTTTATGTACAGCATGTTCCTTAATATATCTCGTCGTTAAACAAACACGCGTGATGCGACACTTAAATATAGGTCCCCGTTTCATTTTTGTGTCAAACGGCGTGTAGATAATTATAGAGCCTTTCAGGAATTTTTAACTACCTTGCGATGGTGTTTACAACTATTGGAACTTGGAAAAGATTTAATTGGTGTTCATAATGACAGTGGGAATGGAGTTAGGAAATTCTCGAGTAAAATAGGGTGATTTTTTAACAAAGTTGAAATTTTTCTTCTGAATAAGACAACTTTCGGAACATTCAAGCGTCTTTTTGTACATTTTTCAAGAAATAAACATTGAATTGTCCGAGAGCCAACGAGTTCGTTGCTATCCGATAGCCAGAAAAAGGAGCAATGTCAGCTGAAAGTGTCCTCGGAAAATATCAGAAGTCTTTTAAAATTCCCCTATTACATTGTTAGAGCAAGATTCAAAAAGCATCATCAGATTTGAAACCAATCCAAAAGAATGCAAGACTCATGTTTACATGAAAAACTTGTAGACTCAAGAAAAGCAAGTTTCTTTTATCTTTTATTACAGCTTTTTTTTTTCATACACCGTTGGCTGTCTAAATAATTTTTTTTCTTCGGTTGCAGGCTGTGTTCAGTGGTGAAAATTACTCATCCGGCTGAAATTAATTCCAGCTGGCACAAATTGAGAAAAGACAAAAAGTATCTTTTAAACAAAACAATTTTCGAATGAGAAGTTGTACATTCTGGATAACTTTTATTACCTGTCGAGCACCCCTCCTGCTTTTGTCTCACATTAAATGAACAGTTTATGTGCAGATATGCACATAAACAGTATTATTATATTAACAGATTATGAACAGTCCAAGATATGCTTAAACAGAAATTTTTACAAAGATTTCGTTGGAATCACCGACACTTTAGCAAGACAATATTGTTATTCTTAGGCACTAAACAGAAATTACCTTCTAACAAGGTTCGATTAATGAACTGGCCTGCCTGTTTCCCCGATCTCATATCATTGAAATTATTTGATGACTCCTAACTCAACTAATATATGCAATTAACTTTAAATACACTTTTATTCCTGAATTGAAAGAAGCTATTGAGATTCTTTTTTTTTGTATGGAGTAATTACGTAGATAAATGTATTCTGGATAGTCTTCCTAAAAGAGTGGAAAATCGAATTTTTAGTGTCATCCGTAAAAATGATGGTCCAGTACATTATTAGTTTCCATGGATCTATATTTATTTTCTAGACAGCACATCACTTTTTTAATTTATTTTCTTTGAGCTTATATTTGAATAAAGATTACTTCATTGTTGCAAATTTTGCTTTCTTAAAAAAATTTTATAGTTGTCCAGATTCGTTACACATACTTAGTGCTTGTAACAAAATGATCTCTAACCAACTTTCTAAGGAAATCTAAGTGGAGTTATAAATATGTGGTGCTGTGTACTTTATACCATGCATTAAAAATATTTCGTCAGAACATTCCTGTTTTATGAAACGGCAAACACACACATCCTATTAAAACTAATACATGCAAAAATAACTAATCTAGATTGCTTTTGTTTTAAAATCCATCTGGTAAAAGAAATTTGTTACATTTTGAAGTAAAATATCTTGTCACACACAAACACACACTGAAAAGAGATTTGATTATACCGCTCTTTCTAAAGAGACTGATGATTATTATTATTTTATTTGGATAATCAAAGTGGAAAAAAATTTTATTAGTCATCAAGTCCTTGAGAAATTAATGCATGTCTGAACTGTCCTCTTAAAAACCAATTTATCTTTTTCAATTACAAATTGGACAATTACTAACTTCATTACAAATATTTAAAAATGAAAATAATTCATTAAGTATCATCAATTTTTAAACAAAATGCTCTTTGAGTCAAGTATGCTCATTTCAAATTTTAATATTGACTATCTGACGAAGAGCAGTTTACTTATGCAAAGCGTAGTGACGCAAAAAAAGTTAATTGCCAACTTACTTACCTCAAGTGGAATGAAAAAATGCTCTCATTAGTGGAAATATTTAATATTATTTTCAATTGAAATAAGAAAATAAGAATATTTATTTATTTATGGTTTTTTCGTAAGTTCTGGTTTATTTATTTTTCACGTTTTTAAAAAATATTGTTATCCCTTCTGTAAAATTAACACCTTGCATGATTTCAAAAATTATTCATTGTGACATATAATATATTTAGGGCTTGTTAAATTTAATTATTAAATATTTCATTGAGGGAAAAGAACATATTAAGAGAAAAATAATGAAATATAAGGCTTCAAAGTAAAACGAAACATAAAATGTACAAGTTACTGCTATTTAATTCCATTTTATGACATTATTTAATACTTTGAAAGACCTCGATGTATCGAGAAAACACTTAGAACCATCTTGTAATTTTTTTTTCTTACTTCCTATAAAGTATTATTCAAAACTCTGTCAGCTAAAATGTTTTTTATGTTGTAAAATCTGAATAGCAAAATATATCAATAATTATTTACTACTAGTGTTACTTTAATTAAAATTGATGTATTTTAATATCTGAAAGTTTTAATTAAATTTCTTTTTTAATCTGCATATATATATAATAAATGTATGGAAAAAATTTATGAATTAATAGTTTGATATCATCAAAATTGAAATAGTCATGTATAAATATTAAACAATCAAGAATTGAATCAAATTGTTCGAATTTTCAATTTGAGAAATTAAAATTAATACAAATTTAAAGAAATTTTCAGACAATGTTAATTGGTGAAAATTTATTTTTAGTACACTATTACAACTTATTTCAATAAAAATCAATTATATTCAATAAAATTGTTTCATGACGACCAAAGAGTGTGATGAAAAAAATAAACAGTTGATAGATCTGACTTATAACCAACTATAAACTCTCTTAATGATAACGACGGTCATCTCTTGTTGAATACTGTCTGTTCAACAGATCATCCGGTATTGTGCTTAATGCTCGTTCGTCAACGTTCCAGTTTGTTTTCAAACGTGTGCGCTGAAAAGAAAGTTACTTTCATGTAATAAAATAATTATAAAATTTATTTCTTAAAGTGAACTCAAAATACTTCTTAAATATAAGACCTTCAGTTCAGGGGTACAAACTTTCAGTACAGAATGCACCTAGATGATCAGAATGCTCATAAGAATGCATGGTCTCGAGGGGAAAAGCTTTCCTGGCATGGTAGTGACGACACAAAACACAAGAAAGACAGGACAAAAATATGAGGATAAAACATGTTTGTTATTCTACGTATAGCATAAATGCTGGGAAGTCTTTGGTTGGTGTACGAGTTACATTGCGCTACGTAAACCGAAGCATCAGATGACGGTGCATGCACACACGCAGTTTTTGCTGTAGGATGGAATAATACGAACGTTAAGCTCGCTTATATGCATCTGGCATACTGGATCACTCATTAAAATGGGCAAGACGCACACCGGTTGTAAGTCCAACGTTACCCCACGAGGACAACACTCAACCACGCTTTCTTTGCATGCTTGTGCACCAGAGATAGTCGCACAGCAAATCCTTCCTCGTAGACACATAGGAACGCGAGCGAAGAGTAAGAACGCCAAACAACGAGGCGACTTTGCTGGATCTGGTACAGAATTATTACGCTGCCAGTATGCTGGCTATCACCAATCTTGACGGAATTTCTCTTATTACTGTCTGGCGGGTCATGCATACTAACAAGGTGCATATCACCTCGACGTACCCTTTATTGCCCCCTTTAATGTTCTTTTTGCTTAATTTTATAGTTGCATTAAGGTATCCGACTACCCTAAAATTGTGAATTTTGCCAAAAATTGACAAATTTTTTTTTAAATTTTATTTTATAGGCCATCTTATTAGCTTTATAAAAATACCAATCATTTTCCGTTCACTAGAACGAAAGCTACAAGCGTTTTAGTAAAAGCAGATGCCGTTACTTTAATCAAGATGTCACACTTTAAAACGCGTTTTACTCGAATTGTGATTTTTTGAAAATAATTAAACGGGGTCAGCGATTGCTAAAAAAGTTTTGAAAATAATGAACTGAAATTTTTTCTGTAAGTTCTGTACAATAGTAGAATTGTTTTAACCTTCAGATTTATCAATCACTTTTATTACAAAATTTACAGTCCTTTATGTGAATATAATCACTGTTTTTTTAAGCAATTTCATATAGTAACTGAAAAAATTGTAATAATTGTTAATTTTGTAAAAATTAAAATATCTCTTATCCTGAAGGTCATTTCGACAATTAATAACATAGCAACACATCAGAATTGAAAAATTGAAAATTTGTTCATAAACCTTTGGTACAGAAATGACCGCGTTTATGTTATTTTTTTGTCAGTTTTTACCCATTTTTTCCATTTTAGTTATAATAATTTAGTTTTCTCTTTTTAATTTTAGCATATTTTTCTTTAAATGTACTAAAAAAATCTAAAAATAACAAAATCCACATATCTCCATTTTTTAAAAAAAAAAAGTTGTCGCAACCAGTCGGATACCCTTAAGGATAATTAACATGTATTCTCCTCTTATTCTTGTCCTATCTTTGTAGTGTTCTGTGTCGCCTCTACCACGCCAGGAAAGAGTTTCCGACCATGCATTCCGTTTGATTTCCCTTCATCTAGGTTTACCCTATCTGTCCTGAAAGTTTATATAACCACTGTACTAATACACCCTGTATAACGAACATCACTGTATATTTCTAGTACATTATATAACAGTTTATTTTGTAATTAATAATTTTAAAACTTAAGACGAATTCCCTAACTCTCTAGTTTATGTGGTCCTACAAAATTTTAATATTTAAATTTAATTTTATGAAAAGAATACTTTTAATGATTCCTTACCATAACAATAACTTTCAAAGAAAAAATATTGCAATTTAATTTTAGTATCAGTCTTTCATATGTCAATGAACTAAGTTGGAAAAAATCAAAATATCTGTTATTATTCTAGAAATAATTAGAGTAGAACCACTTAATTGACTCTATTTGCATTTATTCACGTTATTAAAAAGTTAAATAATACTGTATTTTATGTAAGCACGCTCATATTTTGATATTATTATATCTTTAAATATTTTTCCTTAAATGCAAAAATAATTTTAGTGTAGTTTTCTCCTCATGCAGGTTTCTGTTCGGAAGTCCACTACCATTTCTTAATTTACCAATGAGTGTTTTGTTACACCTTCTTCTGAAACAAATTTCATTCAAAGTATTATCATTTTGTCAGCATCTGTTAATGAAAACCTAACATAG
Organism: Trichonephila clavata; assembly: GCA_019973975.1. Taxonomy (NCBI): domain Eukaryota; kingdom Metazoa; phylum Arthropoda; class Arachnida; order Araneae; family Nephilidae; genus Trichonephila; species Trichonephila clavata. The sequence goes on along the minus strand of BMAO01003070.1, from coordinate 375,919 downwards.
TTTAATATTTTACTCTATTTTTATTTTCTCTTTAGGTACAACACATCGAGACGAACTCTGTTTATTTTCCTATTAATAAACATATTTGGTGAACAAATTCGGTGTTAGTTTTACTTAAATCAGGGTATCTCAAAGTGTGGGGTGCACCCTCTGAGGGGTTATGATAACCCTGCATGGGAGGGGAGGGCGTGAGCATTCACCTACGAAAAGTCGAAAACAAAAGATTATTTTAAAAAATTATTAATTTACTAAAAGGAAGCAAAAAAACAAGATACATTCTGACATAATAAAAAATAAAATACACTTTTATACTGATTTAGTACACTTATAAATGTATCAGTACTGTGCAATGTATATTTGATCGTAATTTAACAATACTAAGTTAAGAACAAGTTTAATAATTCTCAATTCCCCCATGGGCATGTCATAAAATTAAGTACAAAATTTGATACTTATCATGATAATTTTTACGGTTTATAATTAAAGTCGTATTGTATATTTAGCAACAAAGTATATTATTGAATTTAATACATTGTTATTGTATGCAGGGGGGGGCGATGAAAATTATCATTGAAAATTGAGTCACAAGTATTGGAAGTTTGAGAAGCACTGTCTTAAATAACAAATATTTTTCTCTGATGGGCGTATTTATTTTTTTTAAAAAGTTACGATCTTTTTTTAAGGATTAAAAATCGTGTAAACTACAAATTGACTGCGCATAGATATCATATGACAAAAATATTAAAAAATAACAGTTGCAATTTCAAACACTACTTGACTGAAATATAAATTTTAAAAGATTATATGATACTACAATTTTCTTATAAAACAATATTTTGAAATTCTGTACATCGTTTTTAAAATTCTTATTTTGTGCAAAACAAATTAAGCTTGTTATTTATATTACTAGTTTGTTAGATTTAATAAAACTTTTAATCGCTACCTACAGTAATCAAGCATGTTAGTGAACAAATAAATATTATTTTTTGTTACATTTAATAATTTAATTATAGAATTAATTTACTTATAATAGTTAGTTGTATACTATTTTAATATAATTATTTTTGACTAATAATAAAAATTATTATAAACCTAACTCATTGATATCCTATGGTTTCCCTTCCTATTCCTTTGAACGTCTTATTGTATGATTCGAAATGTATGAAAGATAGGTCTATATGAAATTTGCTTGCCACAATATTAACATACAACTTTTGCTAATTAATATAATTCACATTTCCCCAACATCCTGATTATGTAAAATATACTTACTATTGCTGTGATTGGCCTGGGTGTAGAAGTAATTTGCTCTACAGTTGGAGGTCTATAATACGGTGCCTCAGGCACTGTGAATGTAGGCTCAGCACCAGGCCCTATCCATAATCCACTATCATAGGAATATTTTCCCACTGATTGTGAGGAATCTCTACCAAAATCCATATTTCGGTAAGCCTGTCAAATAAGTTCTTTTGTTAAAAAAATATACATAAATTTGAAGGATTTTTTTAGATTTTTTTTATTGGCATGAAGCGACAATTTAATTGTGAAAAATGCATCAAGAAAAATTCTCCAAAAGTTTTGCTTAAACTCTCAAGCAAAATTACTTATTCACGCATTTCTTTATGTTTATTTTAGTTGCAAGGATAAAAAGTTTTGCTTTCGTTAATTAACTTTAAAAAAAATTTTAAACCTAGCAGCATGGCCCGGCGTTGCACGGGCTTCTTCAAGTGTATAACTTTTTACCAATGGAAGTTTCTCCTTCCTCTCTCGTTTTGAATACTTAAAATTCCCCTTATCGAAATTTCGCCCACCTCTTTGTCCCGCAGGATGATTCTCCCCCCTCCCTTCATCAGCTTAGACCGGAGTTGCAGGGGCAGACCAGTTCTCGAGGGTATAACTTTATATCCTGGAAATATTTCCTTTCCCTCTAGACTTTTATAGACCAGATAGGTAGACCAGACCAGAGATATTATACGATACGATCTTCTTCGTGAGCTTTGCTTTTATCTGAATTTATTTCGATTACCTGTACTACTTTAGGTCGTTCCTATAGCTCTTTTCAGAGCTAAAAGGATAGGGCGACTTCAACTGATCAGCGCTCTGCTAATATTACTGATATAACCCCAAAAAACGACATGGCAATGAATTTGGACTTGAACAAGGATACGGACTCGACAAACACCCCAAGGGCTACTACTCCTCAACCATCCGGTCGATGCTTGAGGCTCCAGGAGTTAAGCACCACCCTGCAAAGACTTGCTATCTTTGTGCAAGGGGCTGAATTTACTCTCGACTCCCTGCATAGATTTGGAACTTTTGACAACGAGGACCCCATGTCAAACAGACCTTGGACTCCCTACATGAGTACACATCTCTCCAAACACAGGCGGAGGGTGAGTATACCTCTCTTCTTCCATGTGACACCTCTGGCTGCCCTCATTATGTTTCTCCTCACAATACCCCCAGTAAAGATTCAACTAACTCGGAAATGGAAATGGAACCTGAACGTTTAAATATTAATAAGAGAAAAGAAAATGATGATGGATTTATTACGCCCCCAACTAGAAAAATAACTAAATTTAACTCCCCAGTTACTAAATTGAATTTAAGAATAAATTTGACCAATTGGAAAAGGACAAGGAAACTGCCGGAACTCTCACCACTGATGCCAACTCCACAACTGATAAAACGACACCAATGCCCAAATACTTACCTCCACCCGTTATGATGAAAGTAATTGACACACACAAAAATCAAATAAAGGAAATAACTGATCGACTGCCAACTGTTAAGAGGTAAACTCACCGGAGAATACCTTAAACTTTACACCGACACAGAAGAACAAAGACACCAATTATTACAAATACTCGACAATCTAGAATACAAATATTATGCTATTGACCCTAAAGAGAAGCGCCCCATTAAAGTCGTGATAAAAGGACTCCCCAGAGACACTAAGATCACTGACATTGAAGAAGAGCTTACTAATTCCGGATTTACAATAACCAAAGTCACCCAATTAATAGGTAGAATCACTAAAGACAAACTCCCCGTTTTCCTAATAAATCTCCCACGCAACATGCAAAACGTTAAAATTTTTGACCTTAATAAACTCTGTTTTCTATCAGTCACCGTCGAAGGATTCAACAGCAAAGGGATAACCCAATGCTATACATGTAACAAATTTAACCACACCTCAAAACAATGCCACTTGACACCCAGATGCCTCAAATGCGGGGAGGAACACCAAACCAGAGATTGCGCAATTAAACGAGTAGAGCAGATGTACTGCATCAACTATAAAGTAGTAGGACACATGGCCAATTACCCAAAATGCCCCTTATACCCTAAACCTAAAAAAGGACTTATATCTAAAAGCACTTACACCAATTTTGTCAATAGCCTAGTTCGCCCTAATTTTTCATTTGCCGCAGCTGCTAATAACCAGAATAACTCTATTGCTAATAAACAACAACAGATGGCGTCACGAAGTGGTGGAGTTCCTGCCGTTTCGCTGCAAACTCAGGCCAATCATGTTAATCGTATTCCCCCCAAAATCAAAGTAAATTCTAATGCCAATGAAAATCTTAATGTCATAAATCAATCAACCCAAGGCATCATTCAAGCCCTCTCTTCCCTAGCTACTCAAATAAACAACTTAAATTTTAATGCTCCCCCCCCACAAAATAGCAGCAATAAAAATGAAAATAAAAAACAAAAGTTGTACGCCCTAGTAGAGGCTATTCTTAATAATGATGATGATTAGTCGTTCTATGATTGGCCTGAGTTTGTGTTCATGGAACGCAAACGGCATTCTAAGCAAAATTCACGAGTTCAAGATCTTCGTAGAGAAGTACAGTCCTGACCTCATTCTCGTACAGGAAACACATCTGAGACCCAACCACACCATCAACATCAATAATTACAAATGCTACAGGAGCGACCGAGTCACGGACGGGCAAGCTTACGGTGGTACTCTAATTCTCATTAAAAAATCCATTCCCCACTTTCACACTCCCACACCACAGCTTTACTATGTCGAAGCTACTCTGATTACTATTAACCCTCCGAACCTACACCAAGTCACCATTACTTCCATCTATATTCCCCCTAACTCTGATAATCACCTTTTTACTTTGGATCTGGAAACTATCCTTCAAGTCAACAGCCATTGTGTGATTTTTGGTGACTTTAACGCCACACACAATACGTGGAATTGCTCCCATAACTCCATGAGAGGCACTCAGCTTAAAACCTTCTCCGATCTCACAGATCTCGAAATTACTTACCCTGACATCCCCACTAGATTTGGCTATAATTCTCAAAATACCCTTGATTTTGCTCTCATTGGCAACTTCAACTTCCCCCATTCTATTAACTCTCTTGCTGAGCTCTCATCGGATCATAACCCTGTTTTGCTTAACTTTTCCTTTTCTATTCCCATTCATCAAGAAAATCCTAGAGCAATTACCACCTGTTGGACCAATTTTACTAATCGCCTCAACAGCAACATTCATATCGGAGACTACTCTAACATCGTTAACCCCAATATCCTAGAGCAGAAAATTTCTACTTTCACCGAAGCTATATGCTCCGCCCACTCGGAATCCTCCAAGCCAATCTCAAACATGAGACACGCCTACAGACCAAACCCGATCAAGAAACTAATAAAACTCAAAAATCGCAACAGAAAAATGTACCAAACAACACTTAATCCCATCTATAAAACAGAAACAAACAGATTACAAGCACTTATTAAAAGAGAATTCAAAAAACACTCTCAACAAAACCAGATTTTCCAGATCCAACACTTAACACCATTTTAAACACCAGTTCTGGATCCACTATCACGGATGCTCAGAAAGCAAATACAATAGACAAAGCACTCAAGGATAACTTCACTGAAAACCCAAGACCAACAGGATAAGCTAACACGATTGACTCTGACGTCACTACTACACTCGAAAACTTTTTCTCCCGCTCCCCCTCCACTCCTATTAAACCTACTAATCCGGACGAAATCCTGGAATACATCAAGAAAATGCAAATAAAAAAAAACTCCAGGTATTGATAACATTACTAATAAGATGATTAAAAACTTCTCTCTCAAAACAATAATTATACTAACCTATCTTATAAATAAAATTCTCTTTCTCAGGCATTTTCCAAACAATTGGAAAACGGCCATCATTCTTCCAATCAGAAAACAAGGAAAAATTTTCACTCTGCTAATAGCTACAGACCAATATCTCTGCTCCCTACTATCAATAAGGTGACAGAAAACGTAATTTTAAACAGAATACAGACTCATGTCTCGGATTTCCAAATTGCTAACCCTAACCAATATGGCTTCACTAAACAACTTTCTACTAACCATCCACTTCTCCGGCTCACAGAAAAAATTACTTCTGGATTTCAGAGAGGCAGATCCTCTGGAGCTGTTTTTCTGGATATTCAGAAGGCTTTTGATCGTGTCTGGATTAGTGGCCTCATTTATAAACTAATTAATTATAACTTCCCCTCTTCTCTTATTCACATCATAAATTCTTACCTTGTCAATAGATACTATCAAGTCAGAGTCAACAACACACTTTCTGACAAACACTACATCAACATTGGCTGCCCCCAGGGTTCCCTGTTGGGACCAATCTTATTTAATCTCTACATTAATGACATGCCAACACACCCACAAACAATGATTAACTTATACGAGGACGACACAGTTATTATGGCCACTTACAAAAATCACGACACAATCACACGAGCACTTAACAAACACTTAGCTCTCCTGGAAAAAGTTTTCGATAACTGGAAGATCAAAATTAATGTAGAAAAAACCATGACGGTGCTCTTTACCAGGAGAACTAAACCATGCACACCCCCCAACACTTTATTCCACACCACTCCAATGGTCTCAGTCCACTAAGTACTTAGGTGTTATTTTAGATAAAAAAAACTCACTTAGAAACAACACATTTTACACGCAAGAAACAAATTCCGGATCGCACTCAGATTAATTTATCCCTTAATTTGCCAGAATTCTTAAATGACTAGAGATAATAAGGTACTTCTCTACACTGTTGTTTTGCGTCCCATCCTCAGTTATGCCAGCCCTGTGTGGGGTTATGCAGCAAATACTAATAATAAAATCCTTGAAGTAGCTCAAAATTCTATTATTAGAAAACTGGCAGATATACAAGAAATTCCCATATTTATGATTGCTTAGAACTTCCGCCTTTTAAAAACTTTATTAAAAATCTTGCTAAAAAAATTTTCAGTGATCTTTCTGCCATCAATAACTGTAATTTAATTAATATTCAAAACTATCATCCAACTGACAACATTAAAAGACCCAGGAGAATCCTCCTGGATTCATATAACCCTCCTTAATGTTAATTCCCTAACATTCACCGGTAGTGAATGTTAACGCAAATTTTTTTCCTTTTTTGTTTGGTTTTTCATTTCATTTTTCTCCTTAATTTTAATAGTTTGTTATTTTTTCTATCTTTTTGCTGCACCCACCAGGCAATCCCCCTTTTTTTCTGTAACTTCATTATCTTAACTCTCAGGGCAGCCAATCAGAGAGGTATCTCACCCCATGTCACATCCAATCAGCAAGCTGCTTTTGCCACTTCATTTCTTCCATCTCGAAAGCTACTTCTTTTTCCCGCCGAAACCTCAGGAGTGCGACTGCTGTCTCCGCCCACCTGCCTACTCCCGCCGACCAATCAGGAATCAGCCTTTCCACCTGAATGAATATCTTCTCCCAGGAAGGACAAACCACATCTCAGGCCACTAACACCTTAGATAGGGATGAAGGATCTATTTAGATCCATATCCCCGTGACGTAAATGCAAACGTAAATGCAAACTTTCCCTCTAGACGCCAGCACTTCTGTGTGTGTGTATGCGTGATGTGAGTGAATTTCTATCTTTATGTCCTTAAAATTCTTTTTTACGAGATTTCTTCCACTTCTTTTCTTTGTCGGACAGTTTTTTCCCTCTGTTCAGCCTAGCGTTTCACGGGTTTTTTGGAGCATAAAGCCCTTTTTTCCCCAAGGGATAAAATCTGTTTTTCATATTTCATTTTCGATTAATAATTTAAAAAGTTAATCTAGTTTTATTCACAAGAAAACAATGTACGAATTTATTAAATAATTCATTGAGTAATGAAATAATAGAAATCAATACTGCTTTAATATTTTTTATATAAAAATATTAATTTATGTTTATTTTTGTTAAATAATGAATCAAAAAGCTCTTACAGTCAGCTATTGAAACCACTGATTATTTCTGGACGTTTGATTGCTTCTAAATTCGTAGGTAAAAGAAAGTATCTATATATGAGAAGCTTCATGTCAGGTATTAAAAAGAGATTAACAAGGCTGACTCGTTTTGGCTAGTTTGGCTGAAAACCTGTTTTCGACGCAAATTGTCATTGTTATAACAATAGCATTATTACAACAATGCAGTAATCATGCTTTTGAACTTCGTAATTAATTGTTTTAATTAATATTTTTAACTAATTTAAATTGTCAAATGGCTTTTATGTTCCCGTCTTTCTGTACCTTCGGCACGTTTCTAAGTGCAGCGATTTGCGAGAAGATAGCCTCACATAGATATATACATACACTTGTTTGCCTTCGGATTTTAATAGTGTAGATTAATTCCATTTTTCCGTTTTAAAAGTCTCCAAAGTATCAAAATTGTACATACGGCTGGTATCTTAAAAAAGAGTTTTAGTTGGCATATGGAATGAGCAACAGTTTTATTGTGTTTCATATTTTAGTTGAGATTTTAAAAACCACTCTTTTTTACTAGACGTTTGATTCTTTTGAAAATTAATGTAAGCAGAATATGAATTCCTTGTTCCTTTATAAAAGATAAACAAAAATATTTATGAAGCATAAGTTTAATGAAATATCGACTATTTGTCAGTTTACGTTTCAAGGGATGTACAATTCGATGTATAGTCTTAGTTTGTTAATCTTAGTTTTCAGTTGTTTTTTCTATCAAATATGTTACAGCGCTTTTGAGTATAGTGAATATAACGTCATACTAACAAAAGCACATAAACTATTAGCTAAATAAGACAATCATTTAAATATGAGAAAGTTAGTAAAAACAGAATTTATTCATAACAACGATAAATTTAAGTTTCTTATATTTTAACTATATATTATAGAATGTCTGACCATGGTGCAAATCCATGCAAATAAAATTATTAAGCTCTAGTTCTTTGACACTACATTGATAAATCTCAGAACCACAAATCGATATTTCATGCCATAATAAAATCTCTTTATGTAGAGCTGCATCAACAAAATGTTGACACACGACTAATTTAGTATATCAGCGTGTGGCTACCACCCGTTGCTGTTGAAACTGAACAAGATGTCATGTCCTTCACTTTGTTGCCATTCTCCTTTTATATTAAAAATGCATTTTCTACCGGTAAGGTTTTGTGATAAAACTTGTGTTCATTTAATGCAGGGGTGGGCAGACTTTTCCAGGGTACGGGCTACTTCTAATTTTTTCAAGGTGCTGCGGTCCACCCAGTATCAGTGGCACACACAAAGGGGGGGGGAGTCCACAGGTTAGGACCCTCCTCCATAGCCCATGATTTTTTTCGATTGTAACCCCATGTGTATAGTACGTTAAAGTTAATTAAGTTATTAATAATAAAGTTAATTAAATTAAAAGTTATTAATTATTTTTATTAATAGCTTTTTATTAATTAATGCTAATTATTTATTCGATAATTTATTTTTTACTGTTCTTGGTTCCCGAAAATCTACAAAATGGAAAAAAAAAATATGTTTGGCAGCGTATTGGGTCAGGATATGAGAATGAAAGACATTCGACCCTGGACCACCGCGCCGTGCACCTTTCGAAAAATTCACGAGTGTGTTCACTGCCCAGGGTCGTAGGTGGAGTGAGGTAAGGAAAGAGTCAACAATATTTATTGTAACTTAATAAATCCGGAATATATGAGCTTACCTGCGTAAATAAAATGATGAACTCAATTTTCTTGAAACCGCGTTTAAAGTGCAAAACGCAAAATACAAACATAATAATACAAATATAAAAAAATCCAGTGATGCATTTACTATCAAGCAATTCAAAATACATTAAAAAATAAAACATGTTTATCTTAAGTTAGTTCTCATAGTTATGGTCAGTAGAAGATTTAGTCCACCAGCCAATTTTAAATATTTCCGTATACAATTACTACTAACGGTTAATCTTCAGGCGGTCACTCCAAATTGTCTTGGCGGTACACCGGTCGATCGCGATCGACGTAATGCCCACCCCGGATTTAATGCATACCATTCACAATCCAAAGAATAAAAAAGGTATAGATTCAACACCTATTCTGATAAATACTGAAAAAAAATCAGTATCAAACAATATCATGTAAGTAATGTTATAAATCTATTTTGGGATTTTAACGAAAACTGTTTCTTACATAACGTGTGTTTAAACACGATGCATAATTTTTCTCCTTATATTTAAGGGCTCAGCTTTGCTACTTGTTGATTTCTACCCCGATACATAATACAATTTAAAATTAAAATTTATTATAATAACTTTCCTACTGAAACAATCGAATAATGTTTTCAAGATAATGATTTAAGCTTTAATCAGGTTAGAATGTATTTCTCGCAAAAAAATCTAGATATCCGTTTTTCTATTGTTAGACTACATAAATTAATCGTCACTCAGTTAAGATTAAAATTAAAATTAGAATACTTAAATGTATAATAAGGAGAAGAGAACGCATTGAATCCTTTAAAAGATTTTATGTGTCAATTATGCTGAATCCTATCAAAGCAGTTTTTAATTCATTAGAGGTATTCAATGGAAATTTTATATAAATTTTTTTACGTGTTTGAATATTGTCAGGCTGTCTGATTTGTAAAACCGAGCCATAAATAACAATATTTTATCTTTTTTCTTGAATAAAGATTTTTAAAAATATTTCTGTTGAATTTGTACAATCTGTATTTTAAATTACTCGAAGAAAACGAATTCACTATAAAATATTCAGAAATTTTTAAAATTTTTATGTTAAAAATATTTTTTGTCGCAAATAATTTAAAATTCTTTTCAAAAATATGTGATGAATAATAAAACTGTTGTAATAAATTTCATTTTTAAAAATGAAGAAAATACTTTTATTTAAAAATAAAGAAAGATTACAGCAATTATTTTTCTTTAACGCACGTTTTTCTCTTATAGTATAACCAAAAATTATAATATTTTTATACAAATATAAAATTTTATTCGAATCAGTTATGAGTTTCAATGATTTTTGTAATTCTTTCTATGAATAAATTTGAGAATGAGAAAGATTTAATGATAGGGAAAATAGAGATTTCTGAAATGTGACGCAAATAAAAAAATGAGAGCTTTACTCATACGTAACTTCATCATTCCCAGTAGATGAAATATATTATGCTAGATCCAGTCATTATACTACTAGGCAAAACTCAAGCTGTATATAATGTATTTTTTTTCTTTTTTACATTTAGCAAATGTTGAGACCACTCTAATTTTTGAGTGAATTCATTTGCATTTAAATTGAAGCTGAAATAATTCCATCGAGATCTTCGAGAATTACAACAAAAGAATCATCTTTAAATAAAAATAATCTACAAAAAGTTTTTGTTTTTAAATAAATATTACCAAAAGAATGTAGCAAAGACTATTGGGAAGTGCTATAAAAATTAGATATTTTAATGAATTGGATTCAAATTTCTCCCTAGTAAGATAAATAATTCTAAAGAATGGGATTGGGAAAAATGAAGTCAAAAAATATTTGGAATATAAGGTTGAGAAATATATTTTCATAGTTCATTATTCTAAATTTTATTTCTTTAGATCGATCTTGTCACAGGAAAATGAAATCAATACATATCATCATTTTTTAACTTCCTTGACTATTTATTTATGTATATGTGCGTGTGCGTATATATATGCGTGTCTTTTTCTTAGCAAATTCTTATTTTTTATTCCCATGTATATATATGTACATGTGAGTATTTGACATGCGTACGCGCATGCCCTTGTTTCTTTCTCTTAATAATAATAATCTAATAGATGATAAAACTATAATTCAATAAAGTAATTACATTTAAACACAAGTAAACCCCGGAAAGTACACAAATAAAAAAGCAAAACATATCAAGACGGAACAATTCACAAAATGAGTCGTAATTAGGTATACTAATTTGGAATATAAAAATAAAAGATAAAAGAATTTACAGATCAATTTCTTAAACACTATTGTAGAAAAAGCTGCAAAAGTGCAACGAGCAATATACAATGATGTCTCGTTTTGTTTGAAGGCAGACCCATCAGGTTATTGATTCATTAACCGCCAAATAATTATCTGAGTGATACAATGTCAAATGGTCTTCAACGCTATAGGCAGACACAATTGTCACCAAGTTTCAAACATTTCTATGTAGGTAAGATATCTTGAGATCCAAATAACAGAAGTATGTCTCAATTTCAACATTTTTGTCCAATATGTACAAAAATTATCACGTTAAAAATAACCTGTAGTAAAATCAATGGTGAGCAAAGCTTTAAATTCAAGTAAATATATCACTTAGGAGAAAATTTACGAAGGCTATGAAGAAAATCCTGCTATCAAAAGAAGTGGTATTTTCACCATAACTTCTCGCTGATTAACCGGACCGGCAACAAAAATACCAGATCTTGTTCTTATTTGAAGTATTTATGCAAAAGTAAGAGTTGGTTGTCCATGTTCAGATGAATTCGGAACATATCATTGAACTTGAAATGAAGCATTCCATTCTGATCTATTGAGATGATATTTCAATCTCTGGTGACCGCATGAAATGTGCCCTAAGGAAAGTGGTGGAAGAGACGCCTTATCGTAGATTCCGCTTCTGCAGTTTTCGATTAACGGTCCTAGAAGTCATTATGGTATTAGGCGTAAGTTGGATGATTGCTAGTAATAAATCTAGTACTTTGACAACTGCTCTGATAATCGATTCACATTTCAATGCTATGATCTCTGCCGAAAGGAAAACAATGGTTTCGTAAACTCGTATTGTTTGAGACCTATTATTTCAGTAGCATCTTACTGCTAAGTTGTCCCTATTTGAATATCAGCTATGTTCATTCAGTTTCTTGTGTTACGATGTTATATCGGTTTTCCAATACCGTTTTATGATCGTCAAGACTACGAATTTATCGCTTAGATATTAAATTGTCTTGATTTTTGTAAAATAAAACTTTAGAAATATTTTCCTGAAAATCGGGAAATGGTAATTTTAAATGTTGAATTCAGCATCCCAATACGTTTCAACTTTATATTTTTCACCCATTTCATTTGATGTTTCATCATTTCACTATTCTCCAGATTGATAATATAATTTCACTCTATATTATAATCACACACTATATGATAATATAATTTCACGAATATTTTTGAAGTGGATTTTGGCGACATATTAGTTGTTTAGTTTAATAAAAACTTTTTATAGACATTAAGTGTAGTACTGTATTACTTTTGTATAAAGTTGGTATTTTTCAGCAACTTGTAGACTTTTGATTAAAATTAATATAGAGCTTTGAACATGAGCTAAAATTTTAATTCATTCTGAACAATCAGTATTATTTGAAAAAGTTTTTAACCTTTTTATTCTGGATCAAATGTAATATAATTGATTCCTTAGATATCTGAAATTTTAATACGCTATGTATTTACTGGATTTTCAGTAAAATATTTAATACTTCTTACTAAAAATGCAAACATTTAAAAAATGAAGTTGAAATTCCTTAATTTTGTTCTCATTTAAAATATTAAAACCGCGTTTTGGAGGACTTTTTCTTTTAGCTTGAGTATGATATCAAGATAAAATAGCATTCAAAAATAATACACAAAGTGGTATTTTCATACATAAATATTTACGGTGATAATTAAGGTATGAAGACATAAATCCAGTTGTTAATTACCTAATCCTGAATACACAACCATAACTTCAGTCTAGTTTAATTTGTGAATGTATGAATGACTAAAATCTAACGGTTAATAACAACTCATTTATTTAACATTAGTATGAAGATAAAGTCAGTTTAGATAAAGAAATAGACATGGCTCCGAAATGCGAGCCTGCCTAGATTTAAGTCCTGGATATACGAAATTTATACACGAAATTTAGAGAATGCGTGCCAACTCGGGTGTTGTCTTAACAGGGCTGTTTTCAACCTCTCCAGTTCCCTAGACACTTCAAATAGTTATGTCCCCTTCCCCTACTGTTTTAGAGTATCTTCTTCATTTCTTACCTTGCCAGTTTTGGTTCGGGTGGGATTTTCCCTTAACTATTTTCCCTTTCTTGGTTTTTGCTGCTTAGAGAGTCTTCCAGCCCCCTGTGGATTCAACTTGTTCTGGACTGGCAACCGTAAGAAAATATTACTGGCATGGTTTGACCTCTCTTGCTCATTACTCACCAACCCTTTTGTAAACTAGCACAGTAAATTAAGGAGCTCTTTTACTATTACAGTATAGAGAATAGATTATTGTATGAACTGCTTTCAACTTGTTAATTATAACCATTTTTTCATCACTTATCGCTTTACTATCTCTTACTTTTAGACATCCTTATTCTTTACTGAATCACTGCCATTGTACTGGTAAGACAAAGGTTTTCTTCCAGTTTCGATCATTGCAAAATCATTTATAACATCATTGTAGTTAATTTCGATGGAAATATCATTTTTAGTGCATTGCAACATCAAACTGTTAAGCTTTTCATTTTTTATAGTACATGTCATTTCAGTCTTTTCTCTTATAAAGGCAGAAATGCTTCTATCATAACTAACTAGTCGGTGGTACGTTCGTTGTAATTTTAATTTTTCTCCTTTTTCGCCCTCCATTTTTTGCACCCCTTAATCTTTTGCGCCATAGACACGTGCCTAAGCGAAAAACGGCCCTCAGTCAGATTAGGTGGTGCCTAACCTGACTGCGCTTTAAAATTATGAGATCCAGCGCCAATAAGCTTCTAAGTGAAACATTAATTAAAAAATCGGTCAATTATATATTTTAAATACCCTTTCTGAAACATTAAACGTCAAAAAGCATTTATTTTATCAAGTATAATTAATGAAAATAGTCGTTTCAAAATTATTGAAAGCTAAAAAAATCATCCTTTTATATTTTAAGCTGGTAGTTGAAAAACAACATAAAAAAAGCAATTAAGATGCAGTCTCAACTCTTTCAGTATTTAACTAAATAAGTTCGTTATTGCTTGAACACGAGACTTCAAAGACGACATGTGTTGAAATTTTCTTTATTTTCTTCGTAATACGGTGGACAAATGTGTTGACGCGATATTTCCCTCTAATGACCAATTAAGAAGAAAACTTAGTGCTTTAATTACTGGTGAGAAAAAAAAGGGGGGGGAAAACGAGCAAAGAAGAGTGTTTCGTTACCTTGTACTTTTTTCAGTATCTGGCAGTGAAATATTCGATAATGACTTCATTTTTTTGCATTTTTCTTTGCAATGTCGTCGACTTTTATTAATCTATGTAACCAAATACTAATGAACAATAATTCGGGTATTTAGAAATTTTTAATTTATAATTGACTCCAATATAAGCTTTATTTTTTTAATGAAAGAAATTTGATTTTTATTGAGAATGAATTATTTTTTGAAACAAAAACCCACATTACAGATAAAGTAGTCTTTAAAAGTTAAGGTACAACTGTTTTGTATTGAAATTGAACTTAAAATTGATATTAAAAGCAAAAATATAATCTATGCATAAATAATCATCAGGAACTTTAACAAAAAAAAAGAAACCCATGAAACAATTTTATACCCCCTACATATTTTTTTTAAAAAATTGCACATTTAAGCTACCGGGAAAATTGTGAATAGTCCACACACTTATATAGTTCTTTTGGAGTTTTATGCTTATTGATCATCAGCTGTTATTAAGATATTGTTTGACATTTCTAGGAGATGCCAGCTAAGTTATTTCGTTAATATATCAATCAATCTGTTGAAGGGTAATGAGATTATCATAAGTTGATGCTTCTAGAAGACTTAATGTGTCTCATAGTGTGGTTCAAAGACTCTGGAATCAATCGGAATTCAAAAAGTAACTATAAAAACACTTCTCCTGCCTCTAAAAGGTGTACAGAGCCCACGTGAGAGACTGCATTTTAGTAGCTCTTTTGGACCGAAGTCGGAGGACAATTTTGCAGCAGCAAAACTATAATATCCGCATCAATAATATACACTAACAACAATAATATCTGCTACTATAGTGATCAGTTTTAAACATAGTAAACAACCCAAGACAAAACGACTCTTGTGTGTTTGTCCCTCTTAATCCCTTAACTGTCGATTAAAAGTTATGCGATTCGATCCCCAGTGCCACCATTTTTCACATAGGCGCGCATATGCGGTGTATTGGGGGGGGGGGAGAAATAACTCAAGCAAGCAAATTTTTTATGAAACAACATTAAATAATCAAATTTTTCTCGCAAACACTGCCAAGGTAATTTTATTGCATTTCAACCCCTTTAGTATCGTTTTAAGGATACTAGCTCAAAAGAAAGAATTGCATTTCGCAAAGACGTATATATACGTCTGAGGCACTTAACACAAGTATTGGGACAGACAGATATATACGTCAGTGGCAGTTAAAAGGTTAATCAACAATAAAGAAGTGCCCGTTTTCGTTGGGCAAAAGTGCTCATTGCTTGGACTAGATATCAAAGAGTTGTTGCACTCTTCACAGATTAATCCCACTTTTTTTAAGTCAGAGATTTATTCATGCCAAGTGCTTATGTGTGGAGAGAACAAAGCACCAGATACTACCAGTAAACACAGAAGATGTAAGATCTCTCTGGGTAAATATACTAATCCTCATGGGCTCATTTGTATTTTAAATTTCTGCGCCGATATTGGCACTCAAGCAAAACATTAAAACTATTTATATCATATGTCTAATATAATCTGTATATATTAAGACTAAACGAGCCACATAGAGCTGGTTATCTTAGTGAAATAAATTTCTGAAAAAAATTTTTTCATCAGCTTTCTGAAAAATGCTATAAACGAGCTATATTGCTCATTATACTATATAATGCTATATAGCTTATTACTTATACAGCCATGTCTAGAAGATGAACAATTTCTATTTGAATAAAATTTTGATCAGTTTTATTTTTAAAACTTTACGCGCAAAATGAGCTTAATAAAACATTAAGCACTTCGTTACAAGAGTAAATTTAAGTCCCCCGTATCATAACTTTAAAAAAAAAATTTTTTTTTTGCTTCAAAATTCCAGAATAAAAACCTAAAACTTAACAATCGCAATACTGTATTTCCTTCAGTAATATTAAATTAAATCGATAATTTTACAAAAATATTTCGTTTAAAAAAATTAATTTGTTTATTTTTAAGAAATTGGGAGGAAAGAGGACCAAATTTATTAATGACCAAAGTTAATTTTCTTAATTTCAAGCATTGATGTTGATATCTAAGTGTAATTAGTTATCAGATTCGATCTAAATAGCTCTTGGTTAAAACACTTGAAAGATACACAGGGATAAACTTTTTTCCTTATTAATCATATGCTAGAGTCTAGATAAGTAATCCAATATTAGAAATTTTAAAATGTTAATTTAATTTCAGTTTATTGAATAAGCACCTTGAGCTGGAGCTCCACACTCTTGGGTATTTTTGACAACACTCAAGGTGTAGAATTCTTGCTCAAATTTCGTCCTTCGTTAATCAAGGATTAGGATTGTTAAGTTCATCACGAATAACACTTGTACTTCTAAAATGTATCATTTTAATTCAAGAAATCGACCGAAAAAATCTTAATTTTGTGATTTGTTAAAAATAGAAGTGTTTAGATTCTGCTTCTTTTTTTCTAGCACTAAATTCTAATGACATACAAATAGTAGGCTGAGTGGTTAGTGCATCTCGCTTTCACACCACAGGTCCGAGGTTCAAACCCCGGGCTGGGCAAGGTTGATTCAGCCTTTCATCCCTTCAGTGGGTCGATGAAATAAATACCAAGTTTGTTTGTGAACTTAACACTGGGGGTTTCACATCAGGCTGACCACCCGACCGGAACATCTGCTCATGCACCTCAGGGCCCAAGATCGCGTATACTGAGTTGGCCCTCATGGGCTGTTGCGCCACTGAGTTAAGTTACAAATAGTTGTAGATATTCTTTGTGACGTTTTGTTTCAAATATGATATATATATTTCTATTTAAAGTCGAATAAAATCAAACAATATATAAACTAAACAAAACTCAGTGATGAAACAGCCCAGAAAGGGCCAAGGCCCACTGTGCCTATCTCAGTTTTCGTGACCTTAGACGCTGAGGTGCATGATCAGATGCTCCAGCTAGGTGGTCCGTATGACTCGAAAATCCCTATTGTTTAATTTCCAAGCACAGAAAAGCTTGGTACTCTTTTTATCGACCCACTGAAGTGATGAAAGGCTAAGCCGATCTTGCCTAGCCCGGTGTTTGTACCTTCTGACCTGTGGCGTGGAAGTGCGATACGCTAGTACTCGACCATGGGCTTTTCTAAATGTTATATATACATACTAATTGTGTGGCATAAATTGAAAAAATAGAAGCAATATTCCCTTATATGAGTAATATTTTAAGAAAATCATTCTTAAGTAACTTATTCTTTGAAATAGAACAAGACACACAAGTATAAAGGGTGAAATATTTTTAAGGTGGACTCAAAAGTTCATTTAATTTGTTCCATTGATTTATCAGCTTCTTTAAACTCTGGTTTTGCCATTATACATAAGATAATGTCTGAAAAATACTTTATAGACATCAAATATAAAACCTTAAGCAGATAGAAGTTTTAATGAAATATTTTCAATACTCGAATAAAATAATGATTTTAAAATTTGTATTGAATTCGTAAATTTGAGCCAAAATGAAATAATATTTACAATTAATCTTTAACTAAAGTGTCTATATACATACAGTATTTTATTTTTCATACAAAAAGGAACGCTTCGGAGCAACTTATTTTAATAACTACGTCTCAAAAATTATTATTATTTATTAACTTGGTAAACAATTTTAACTGTTATTATAATATTTCTTACCCTCTTATTTTCCTATAGTTTCTAAATAAAATATTCCCTTTAAAAGCCAAATAGATTCTCTTTTGACTCTTGCTTCAGCTCAACTTACCAAGCAGCGTATGAAATATAACCCCTCCATAAAAGAATGAGAAAATCTCAAAAAAAGAAGAAGGAGAAACTTAAAGTTTCCTCTTAAACTTCGTGAAACTTGAAATTAAGGTATCCGAAAATGAGTCATTAGCGTTTATTATTCAGGAACACTTTTGTAGTGCGTGCATCATTTGATGCGAGCTCAATACTTATGACCTCTAATGATGAGACTAATCTTTCAAAGAAATTTTTCTTGAAGACAGACTATATATATATATATACTTTCTTTTACTAAACTTGCTTTCAAAAATTTCAATCAGTTCCTATCTAACTTACAGTGATTTTTAATTTTGATAAAATAAAGTACTTTCTAATTAGAAAAATGTTCCCAATAATTTTAACGATTTATAAAAATGAGTTAAAAATAAAAATTGAATCACATAGGAAATAAATCCTGGTAATTATCAACAATCATTCTTATTTTTTGCAATTTCTATGTCTACGTTAAATCCTAATTTGATATTTTGAGCTCAGTCCGCAAAAATTAACTGATTATTTTTTTAGGTTTGTCAGCTGGTTGATTTTTATACGTAATTTTTAAATATACCTTTTTAGAACAAACTATGATAATAAATTTTGTGCATTTATTTCTAATTTTTCTATCAATATATAAAAGATTTTTTTTACCCTTAACTCTTAGAGCATGCTTTCAATATCGTAATGGAATAGTGTTTCGTAAATATTTGTATTGCAATGCAATAGTTAACTATGTATTGCAATGCTTGGCAATACAAATGTGCCTTTTACAGCTAAACCTATGATGTAAACATATATTAATGTGTCATGATAGAATTTTTAGCGATCCTCATATCATATAATGGGACAAAACCTTTAGCAAAATAAATAATTAGGGATTTCTTATCAACTATCGTGATATTAAGGCTGAACTCTGATTTCAATTTAAAATTCACAAATATTTTGTTACGATTTATTCTTATATCTTCTTCCTCTAAAACACATTTCTGATATATATATTTCAAAAATATACATAAAATAGTTATAAACCTAAGATAACTATAGTCATGACAGAATAAAGTCTTAGCCACAGTAGTATATATATACAAGCTGCTATTAGAACATTTTGACCATTTTAAACTAAATAGAGTTACAAGATCCTAACTTTAACACTCTTAGTAGTTTAGTTCTTGAGGAAAATTATACTAAATTTGGTTCTAATTCATATAAAAAAGATTAAAGCCTACCACAAGAAGGACCAGCTAGCAACAGATTTACATTTTGATGAAAACAATATGTTATTAATAATCTGCTTTTTATTTGCTTTGATATGTTGACGGTTTATAATTTTTGGATAAAAATATTGAGTGTGTACTGAATATTACTTTTTATCTCAATTACTTAAGCCTTATCAAAACTAACAATGCCGTATTGACGACAGATAGCCTTGATAGAGCTTTACATACTATGGTTATCAAATTAAATAATATCTTTCAGAAATGTGAGGCTTAATTTTAATATTTTTAAAGTTCTTTTCTGGAAT
This sequence comes from Trichonephila clavata, assembly GCA_019973975.1. Classification (NCBI taxonomy): domain Eukaryota; kingdom Metazoa; phylum Arthropoda; class Arachnida; order Araneae; family Nephilidae; genus Trichonephila; species Trichonephila clavata. The sequence continues at coordinate 356,153 of BMAO01003070.1, read as the reverse complement.
AGCAATATCATGTATCTATTTATAGAATTATTTTCCTTCACAGTAAGAATTATTTAGTTAATAATAACAATGAAATCAGTAATGTAAAATTTCGGTTCTTACTTATCTCTTAAGTATATTAATATTTTATATTATAATATTATGGGATTTCATATTTTAAAAAAATATTCCCCCCAAAAAATTAAACTGCATCTTCTATTCCTATCTCAGTCCATTAATACAAGAAAATAAAAGAGAGGTTGGTGTCTTGAGATAATATTTATCCCTGCATCATGGTCATAATAGTAAGTGTTTCTTACTGCCGCATTGAAGATCACATTTTTATTAATGTAAGTAAATTTAATAAAATGTTATTTAAAAATTAATTAATTGATAATATGATTTAATTATTTTAAATGTATTATGAAATTTTTAAGCGAATTAAAAATATTAGGTAGCACAAGCTAATTCCCAAAGTACATATTTTTAAAATAAGAGTTTAACACATCTTCAAACATCCTAAGCAACTTAAAATTGCTTTGTCACTGTTGTGATGCATTTTATTTATAAATTTTCAAAACATTTACGTTTTAAAGGAATCTCGCAGCTTGATTTGTAAAATATTGCACAAATTTTTAGTTTAACTTTGGAAAAGTAATAATTGATGGAACTGTAAAACTTCCAGCCCTAGGAAATATATAACGTCTAAGAGTTTAGTGAAACTTGGGTACACTATAATTTCCGTATGATGTCTATCAAGAATGCTAATGAGCACTGACATGTTCTAAGTTCACTTGTCATTGTACTCTGGGAATAGACTACGTAGAGAATCACGCCATTTCCTATCGGATACCTTATGTATTCATGCATACATTGAGATGAAGTCTAGAGGTTATAGGAACATTTGTAAATGTGGTCGATTGTTAAGACTGAATTTCAATCAATGTTTGCTTTCATCCTTCATTCTTCTTTCACTTCCCCTTTTACCTGACGTTTCTCTCTTGTATTTAAAATGAAAGTTACTTGACTTAGAACATCATTTTAATTTTTAAACTAAGCAATTCAAATTGCATTCAATAAGCTTTGTACATACTTAGAAAGTCTCTCTGTGTTTTAGTTAGTTAAGTAAATAATTTGACAATTCTGTTTGAAAGTTATGACGAATCTAATTGATTATTTACTCGTAAAACTGAATTAGTTTAAATGCGAATTATTTCTTTGTCTAGATTTTAAGCCATTTATGCTTAAGAAAGTAACATTTCATAAGTTTTTATCATTATAATTATTTCAAAATCCTCAGTTTCTAAGATAATTATTGATTAATTCTTAGAAATGTATAAAAAGTTTAACTGTAAGACTTCTGTAATAAAAAAAAAGATTAGCGAGTAACACTAGTTTGTTCCTTTTTAAATATTTTTATGCTTAGTGGCCTTATGCACATTAAAAAAGGTCTATCAATGCGATGTGGAAGGAAGGTATATGTTTTATGTTGAATAGAAAAAATAGGTATCAAGTATAAAATTTATCCATCTTTTAAATACTTTAAGTGGCAAAACATTTAGAACCTCAGCTACAATGTTATAATTAATTTATGATATGATTAGGTCTACCGGAAAGTTCTGTCCGTTCTTAGAATGAAACAGAGTAATAAGTGTTTCACACCTTGAATAAACTTTATTGAATAAAATAATTGTCATCATTATATTTATGTCTTCTTACCTATGAGACGGCGATTTGTGTATATTCCATTTAAAAAAAATGCCTTATCGCTAGAGGCGAAATATTAAACCAGAGCTTGTCTGATATTTTCTCTGTGTTTGAATTTTTTGCTCTGCAAAATATTCTGTACGTACAGATACTGGTGAGAATTGGAGGGTGCTAGGTTTGGAATGTATGGTGGATGAGTCTGAATTTCTCTCTCTCCCAGCCTATCTCTGTGAGTTTCAGACGAGTCCTCAAATCAGCATGTAGCCTGGCATAACCATGAAGCGGTATGATTTCCTTCCTTATTGAGCATCCCCAACTTCTTTTCTCGGAGTGTTGTTTTAAATTATTCAATTACTGACAGTACCACTCCAAATTTAGCTTTTCACTCAGTTTCAACGGCTGAAGATGATTTGGTCCTCGAATGTCTCACTATGTACACAACATTCTCTTACTCAAGATCATTTTCGGTTTTTCCAGGGTCCCAATAATATTCCCTTTTTCTTACGATAGTTTCATTGGTAATCCATTTTCCATCCCCAGTTATCATCTGCTCCAAGAAGGGTTCAAATTTTGTTCCGTGCAAGAATTGATGAGCTTACGATCACACACTTTAATTCAAATTCTCATTTAACTTATGTGCACCCATCTCGAATATTTCTTCACTAATACTAGTTTCCTAATATGGTCCTAAATGGTTTGTTTTAGCTGAATCACGACTTTCCGTAATCTTCGATATTGACAAAAAAAGATTTTGCTCCAGGAGAGAGCAGCTTATCCGAAAGGTCAAAATCACCTACTTGAAACTTTTTAAACCATCTTCTGTTCGATTAGAAACTGTACCTTCACTGAACACTTTCTATAAATTTCTACACGCTTCGATAACACTTCTTCCTTGTTGAAATTCGTACAAAATACAGTGACGTAATTGAACTTTATCAGTAATCATGGGTTCTCGACGATGTCTCACTTAATACTAACAGGAGTCATCTTCGTATTAGTTTATTTGTTATGTCAGTATGTATATAAATTCAATGACAAAAAAGAAAAAGCGAAATATGTGTCAAATATGCGCATACTGGTTGAAACTTATAACCGGAACGGACAGAATTTTCTGGAACACATAATATATGTGTGTATATATATGTATATATATATATATATATATATCACATGAGTTGGAAAGAATCATTTAACGTACACTGTGTTAAACTCTTGCATGATATCGTGTAGCTGTAATAGATATTTTAACAGCTGAATTATTTGAAATATGGGAGTATGTCATGCCAGTAGATACAACAATAACACACATGTTAAAAAAAATTCTCAAACAAAAGTTCTTGTCAAAAGAATACATATCAAAAACTAAGTAATTACCTTGTTTCGAATATCAGACGATCCATTCGCAATTTTTGCAATTCTTCTTGCAAAGTAAACTAAAATAAGTACAAGAACTGCAATCATGAAAAGAATGATGCTGAGTAGTACAAGTATCACCAATGAAATATCCAGCGAGTTATCTGAAAGTTAAAAATATATGGGTATATTCTAGCAAGATCTTGTAATCATCATTTAACAGGTATTTCTTATATTTTACTTAACAGCATTCAAGAGCAAACACAATACAAGTTAGTTCCTGCTTCGAACTAAGAATTTAATCCAGGTCATAAATTGTGTCTTTTCGCTTTTTGCACTAATTTCAGTCAAAACGTTTCAGTATAAACGGTGTCGGGAAGATTTACTTTACTGCTCCATACTGTTTGTTTTAAAGGTTCACCAATTGACTAAAACCTATAAGTCTTTCTAACATCAAGAACTATAAAACTAAAAGGCGTGTAAAACCAGCATTGTTTCAGTAATAAACTTTTGGGGTCTTATTTCGGTATATAAAGTTATACAAGGTACTTAAAATGTTTTCTTAAAGTATTGGATATATCATAAGTTATAATGATGTTTCTTTGTGCATTATTGTAAAGTTTATGTGTACATAAACCAGCCTACGAAAGCTAAAACACGGAATGTATTCCGGGGAGTACTTTTAAAAATTCCTTAATAAATTTAGCAAAATGAAGTTTTAAGAAGCATAATACGTCACATTAATGTTAAAAACTAAACGTTTTTTTTTATTTTCTTCTTTATACTTCGAAAAACATTGGCATTATTAGAATATAAATTTCCTTACAATAATCTTTTGAAATTTTTGTTCTTCAAAAACTGCATTATCAGTCTCAAACATTTTTCTTTAAAATACTGCTGGTATATCAAGTAATCGAAATTCACCTGATACACTTGATCAAAAAAATTCTATGTGTTATTGTGTGTGTCAAATATTTCTCCTATGTGGAACTCAATTTAGTTGAACATAAAAGGAAATAACTTTATTACAAAGTTTGTTGAAAAATTTCTTCACTGAAAAAGTAGTCTTCTCACGTGTACTTGCTATTAAAGTAAATGCAAGCTTACAAAGTGGCATTTTTGGGTTTGGTGTATAATCTTATTATCCGAGTTAAAAATTTTGTAAAAGAAAATATTTTATTCAGATTATTTCTTGTGTTCTATTTTTAGTATAAAAAGGTGTTGATCATAATTAATGAGATAAACTTCTACCATTTTAACTTTGAAGTATTAAATACAGGATTTTTATTTGCGGTACTTTTATCCAATAAATAATCGCTTTTTTAGTCTTACAGTTGCTATATATAAATCTATTTACTTAATTTTATTCAACATTAATAAATTTTATAAAAACAGTTAAGGTATTAATTTTTTATTTCAGAAACATAAATCTATACATGTGGTGGGTATAATGACTGTTTAGAAGCTCCTTGTGACACTTAGTACAATAGTATGAAATGCTATAGAGCTAAGTATTACAATAAAATATTATAGTGCTAACTTTTCAACTATTAGTTGCATTTATTTAGTTTTATTCTAATTTAAATTTGATTAATTGAAATTTTTTTATCCACGAAACCCTCAACTTTTAAATTGCTTCCTTTTTTTAACAAGAAAATATTTTAACAAACAGCTGGCTTTTGAGCAATTTTTTTTAGTTTTAAAACGGATTCGAAAATCGTAGGCACGCATGCCATATGATTATATGGCATGACAAAAATTCCTTAAGTATCCATTTGGCTCTGGTACTCTCCAAAAAAATGAAATCATTGCAATATTTAGCATCCGACGAAAGCTCAAATTATTATTAACTCAAGCGTCCAAATTTGGTAGCAAAAGTCACCATTAGATGGAACCACCATGAAATGGCTTTCACATTTAGGGACTTGCCGTGCCGGCAAAGGCTTAATTGCCAATATGCAGCCCATTAGGGATAAAAAGTTTTAAAACATAAGTTCTCTGCTGATAATAATTAAAGCTTAGAAATTTCGTGTGACACTAAGATGTTTAACATGAAATAACTATTCAATTAATAGTTGTACTAAAGAGCTCTTTTATCGGCTCTTTTCTTAATAAAGTTGAATGAGTAGTTCTCACTCTAATATTTGATATATTTAATAGGTGCAAAAAATAATACATATTTCTATTTAATTATTTCCTTGTATAAATAATTAATTAAAATTTAAAAGGGCATAAGTTTACAGTAAGCTTTTTAGGCTTTACTACGAATATATCCATGAATATGTTTCAACAAAGACCCGTAACTATTGGCTTTTTTTCTCAAAACCTTAGTTTTAAACAGACTTTTTTAAAACAAAGAATTAAAAATTGAGTGATTAATTATCTTCAAAAATTGTTAAATAGACTGTTAATATATTTTTTACGCAAGTAAATATTTTCCATTCCCAGCTAATTATAAGCTCGGGCTTCAATTTTTAGTTCCTCGTTAAGCTCCTTCTTTATTCCTTAAGTATTTATTCATGAAGACAACAATTTGCAAGATTTTTTTTAAAATGTCAATCTGTCATAAAAAATTAAAGCCGTAATTAAAACATACAAGCTAATTTTTATCATGCGTGACAAAATTTGACTTTCATCTAAACAGTATCAACCTCAACATAAATAGGGATGCAATTAAATATGAATTATGGATTTTTTTCTTAACACGGAGGCATTTTAATCTTGACAGCTACATTGTTACTTTGTTTTCCGGTACACAAAAAACTGCTATAAGTAAGATTTATTTGTGAAAAGAGAAGCTGACATATTCTTTTCTTTGAATAACTCCCTAAACATTAGAGTTTCAGTCCATATGGCTCCTCTTATGAAATCAACACATTATACCTAAGAGTTAAGTTTTCTTTCGTCACTTTTGACCCCAATGACCTTGCTTTCGATTGTTAGATTCCCATTTCCGACTTCTGAAATCAAATTTAATGATAGCGAGAAGAGCGTCCTTTTGAATTGCATGTCATAATGCAAATTCATTGTAAAAATATTCTAAAATATATTTCTTTTACCTTCCATTGAGCCATAGGCAACATTTGCTGTCATAAGTAGTTGTCCATTCAAATCGGTAAGGCGAAGTTTTTTATCTCTAATTTGCATCTTCAAGAAATCTGCTGCTTCAAAAACCGTTTTATCATCCATGATGTTTTGTTCGTTGTTGTATGCGGACAATGTAAAATCCACTTGAGTTCCTAGAATAAAATTGTAAAGTTAAAAAACATAGAAATAATTCTCTATCTCTTTTAAGACAATGAATTCGTATTTTACATCAAATAAATTTTAAGTAAAATACCTTATCTTTATTTAGAAGCCTTAATGCTTGTGTCTCTTTTTCCTGTTTATGTTTCTACTGTTCTATTGACGTTGTTCTGAATATTGTAATAACAAATTCAAAAATAATTTTGCAGTATACTTTGAGCAGCTCAATAAACACATAAACAAAATTAACATATTCAACATTTTTAAAGAAAATTCTTAAAATTATATCTCATGGTTTGTTTCAAGAAATTATTTTGTATCAGTACCTTGCAGTACAATTAAATTTGAGTATAAACTATAAACTAGAATACTTAATCCACGAAAATGTATCTACAAATAATTAATTTAAGAGAATTATAGTTTTATTTATTTATAATTCATATATTTTAATTCCGAATCACACATAAATTAAACAGCAGAATATAATATTTTAAAATGTTCTTAAACTGCTTATCAGTATTTTTATAGCTGGATCTTTAAATTAAACACGAAGGTTTTGAAAATAATTTGCATCCATGGCAACAAACTGAAAATTGTCAATAAAATGAGTTTTTCAGAGTTTTCTTAAAGTAACAATTCCATAATATCTCTAAATAATGCATTGTTTTTAGATGTCTTTCAATTTTCATTGTTGAATTTTTCAAAACTGTAATATTTACAAGCTTATTGCTTGGTCTTTTTTGATTTAAATAAATATGGAGCTCTGTATTCATAGAATCGATGAATTTATATATTATTTTTAGTAGTTGCTAGTTAGTACAATACTTTCAAAGAAAATCATAAGCCCAAAAAATTCCTCTATAAATCTATATCGTATAAATCTATAAAAAATTATAAATCAATGTATATGTTCTTAAAAGTAATAGAATAAAATTTTATAAACTACACATTTGTATTCCTCTATTTTATTAGTATTAAAATATTGGCATTACTTTCTTCTGTCTGGTATTATCAGCTTTTGAAGTACATAAATGAATAACAATAATATACAATAAATGAAGAATTATCCAAATATATAATTGATATAATTAATAGAAAAATTCAATTTGTGACAAATTCAAGTCATTGATATTGAGAGACATATTTACACAAAGAGAATGACTTAAATATTTAACGAGTTTATTCAAATCTTTAAATAATTAATAACCAAAATAAACTATAAATGCTGAATAGTTTTTACTTAACTTGATTATACCTAATGATTATAATACATAATATTTACTTATCTTGCTAACTTCTAAACTGAGGGATATCTAAGAAAAATTATTAAAATTATTCGAACATTTATATATATATATATATATATATATATATATATATATATATATATATATAAATGTTCGAATAATTTTAATAATTTCTATCTCAGATACAAAAATTACTTGAATACTAAAGATAAAAATAAATAATTGAAACTTTGGAAGAAATAAAGTGATGGAGGAGGCAGTATCATAAACATTGTAGATTGAAGACTTCTTTAACCAGTTGTATCGTTGTCATACCTTCACTTTTCTGCTTATAATACTGAGAGATATCCCATGAGACAAAATGGAAAGAAGTTCTAAATCAAGTAATAATAAAAAGGTTACATTCATGAAGAACCATTCGAAAAATACTAGAATCATGCTCGAATCAAAGAACAATAAACCTATAATTAAAAAATTCGGCATCTAATTATGGATTCAAGGCATGGAAAATAATGACCGCGTAGTATCATTATTAACCAGTATAAAATTATCTTTATCGAAATAATTATAACTAAAATTAGGAAATAGAACTAAAGTTATAAGAATAATGTTCAGAATCTTTTTTTTTTTATTTTCTACACTATAATAACAATATGCTAACAATTTTTTTTCCTTCGATAGATACGATTTCTTTCAAAGATATGTTTTTCAGCTATGGTATGTCCATCTGTAGAATGAGAAGGGAAGTATTTAAGAATAGAGAAAATTTACAAAAAAAATACAAAAAAAAAAGAGCTATGAATATCTACATTATACTTGTATACTCGTATATTAATAAAAGCATATTATTTATCGTAAAATAGCCTCTACATAAGCCAACATAGTTCCAACGAGCATCATCTTCTCTACATGGAGTTTTTAGAGGTATAGAGACTCGAACTCATTTGACAGAAACACCCCTGATTCAGCTATCGTAATGACGTAGAAGTTAGGAGAAACAGATAACACACACAACTCAGTTGTCTGTCGTCCAAAACTTCTAATCTCATCTCCAAAAACTCTCCTGCACTTCTATTGAGATGTAAATTCAAACCAATCATATGTCTTCAAAGGAATTTAGAATAGATTCAATAAAAATAAGTGCATTTTTTAAGGATCATATTGGATTTTTAGATCACATCACACTCATTACAATTTGCAAATTTTTATAAAGCTATTGAATAAAATATTACACATCTCAAACGCTCCTACTTTTTAATAACATAATTAACTTTAAAATACAAAAACGCTTTATAAGATATTTTTTAAGTAATATAATTTCAACTTTATGAATATTCTCCCTTTTTATGTAAATGCTATTAAAAAGTTGGGTTTTTTTCAGAAACAAAAAGTAACAATTCAAAAATGTCTTATAAGCTTTATTGTATGCAGGACGCGTAGTGATTCAATATACTAAAGAAATGGGGAATTTAATCCCGAGAAACAAAAGTACGAAATTGGTCTACGTTGTTGTAAGAAACTCTTCACTTTTTCCCTATACTGTCCATGACTCAGACTATAGGTAAGGTTTAATAGAACATTGGGGATACTTTTTGTAGTTCTGGAGTTGAAGAGAGATCTCAAGAGTACCGAACAATGAAATGAACTGAAGAGGAAAACAATCCGAGACGTGATATAAACGGACACTAATCCTTAGTGAGTATAATTTCCTCCCGGTATCTTCAAATAACAAACAGAATTGCGAGCAGAAAGATAGTCTTTATTATTAAGTGTGCTTTCATTATATAAAGAATGTATTAATCTATACTATAAATAAATCATTTTAGTATTTATCTGTACTTTATTAACTATTTGCTGTTGCTGTTTAAATAAGGAACTAGAAAGTAGGATTTCTTTATGTAAATATGTTTTAAAAATCAACTGATTCATTTATTTAATTTTGAATAATCGATTTTGATGCTAAAGTTAAAATTATTATTATTCTAATTTTCATATAACTACAAAACATTTACTTTTCTATATATATATTAAATTTTACAATAAACACAGGCAATTTATATGTTTCTTAGAAAATTCATTAATTGCAGATGTTAGATTCTAAAATGATAAATATTTATTTTATTTACTTATTTATTTGTTTTTGTTATTTTTGAAAAATTCAGGATATTTTAAATTTGGTATGAGAAATTCTTTCCTACAATATACCTTACTAAGCTAAAGCTGTTATAGTTTCGCACATAAAATAGCAGACATAGTGGAAGACTTTCATTGAATTGTGCTCCACGATTGAAAGTCTCCACGATTGAAAAGACTCAACAAAATATGTCCACCGAAATGAAAATGCATCCCAAAAGATGCCTTTTTTACGTAGTTTTAGTGCCTGGTACACATGTACATGTAAGTGTGCAATATATGAGACGGTGATTACTTTGAAATACAAAGAAACCTTTATTTGCAGATATGTAAGAATACTTTCCACAGGGGGTGTTTCGTTTCCAGAGCGATAAAATGGTAGGGTGTGTAGGGGATACAGAGACTACTCGGAATCACAAAGGAATGCAGGGTTTCAAATGCCGTTGTTGCCAGCTATGGTGCAAAGAAGCAGAGAAAAATAACAGAAACATTCAAACATTAGTAAGACAGAAAATATTTTATTGAGACGTTGTACTACAACAGGTGCTTGAAATTGCCTGAACTTCTTCCAGGTTCACATAAAGAGTTTAGTATATGAGACGCCTGTTCTTTCAGTTGAAGGAAACACTCGATTATCTGTAGCTGCAGAGAGGGGACATAATATGCCAGGAATCTTCCAGAATGTAAGGAATTCCATACAGCGTCATTGCTGTATGGCCAGATGATTTCTGGCCGTAATTTCGAGCACCTGTTGTAGTACAACCTCTCAATAAAATGATTTCTGTCCCATTAATGTGTTGCTAATTCTGTTCTTTATATCTGCTTCTTTGCACTATAGGTCATAACTGCTGCATCTGCTACCTTGCATTCCTATGTGATTCCGATTCGTCTTTGTACCCCTACACACCCGACCAGTTTGTCGGTCTGGTAGCGAAACACCCTGTATATACAAAAGGTAAGCCAGCAAATTATTATCTATTTATAACTAAGATATATAATAGTAGCATACATACATCAATATATAGAAACATTATTAAAAATGTAACAAAATCTTCTACAGTTTCACATAAATTAGAAAGAAAGAAATAATTTTTTTATATTATATATATAAATATATTTATATTTTTTTACATATTTTTGGAGCAAAAATACCCCATTAACTATATAAAGCTTACCTAAATTGTACAAATTAGCTTTTCACATCTAAATAAATAGGGTACTATTAAGTAAATAATGTAATATTATTATTCAAGGAGAGTTTTCTGTCTGAAATTTATCTTCATTTTAAAAACACCCCTTTCGGATCGCAGATAACGATACTATATTGTTTGCACAAATAATGTTTACAAAAAATATCTACAAATATTAGTTTATTGTTATTGTGTAGAGTTACAAAAATATAGCCCTTAATATTGTTAATAAAATTTGAGTTTTGCTTTATTTATTGTTTATCATTATTTTAAGAGAGTCCTTATGAATTAACAAATTTGCTACAAACAAGCCTTTTTTATTCAAACTTGTTCAGGGATCACTGTACCTAGCAACAACTGATTCATTATACTTTGATTCGAGAATTTATTGGTATGCACATTTTTTTTATATTAGAATAGAGGTTTCAGAGAACATATATATCCTTTATAATCTTTAAAATTTCGTTCAGATCTAATAATATAAAAGGTCTAACCATAAAACTTACTCTAATCAGACGAATCATTCTTATGCGGGCTATATATATATGTTCGTTCATGCATGAGTGTGTACGTGTGCGTACGTCTGCGTACATGTGTGTGTGTGGTTGTGTGTCGTACATTGTGTGTGCGTACATGTGTGTACGTACATGTGTGTGTGTACGTACATGTGTGTGTACGTACATGTGTGTGTACGTACATGCATGTGTGTACGTACATGTGTGTTGTACATGTGTGTGTGCGTACATGTGTGTGTACATGTGTGTGCGTACATGTGTGTGTGTGCGTACATGTGTGTGTGCGTATGTGTGTGTACATGTGTGTGTACATGTGTGTGTGTACATGTGTGTGTACATGCGTGTGTGCGTACATGTGTGTGCGTGCATGTGTGTGTGCGTACATGTGTGTGTGCGTGCATGTGTGTGTGCATACATGTGTGTGTGCGTGCATGTGTATGTGTGCGTACATGTGTGTGTTAAGTTACTCTACATTTAAATACTTAAGGACTAGTTATGCTCTCAGATACTTTAATTTATAATTTCACAAACACTTTTGTTCGAGGACACCGTTTTTTTGCTCATGCCGCATTTTTAGAAATTAATAAACTATATGAAGTTCCTCATGTAACACACACACAATGGAAATTTACATATACGAATCTACCTACTTACAAATTATCTCTTTCATCCATTGTAATTCGTAGTCCTTCTCCAAAAGGAATTTGTAAATAACAGCAAAAAACTCATTAATCCTAAAAATAATTAGAATGTATCACGTATAATAAGACAGTAAGTTAATGGAGGAGAAATCTCGGCAATGTTTTTAGTTTTTGCCACCGGCGTTGTAATTCATGTTTACTTTTAATTTCTCCCCTTTTTCACAATTTTTTAAAAATAATTGCTGCTACCTCCCCAAAATGTAAGGAATGCTTTTAATTAAAGTAACAGCTTAATTTGTTGTCTTTTACTTTTTAACGACTGAAGTAATTGAGCGTGAATTTCTGACCTAAAAGAAAAATATTTTTATAAACGAAAAAAAGACATTGTGTTATGGATGAAATTTATTAAATTTTATCTATATGATAGATTTACTTGAAATACAGAGATGTCAGCTTATTGTTTAGACTTTAACTTCTTCCCAAATTAACAGAACAGTTTTGAAAGTTTAATCTGAATAGAAGTAAAAGATAAAAATAGGTGTCTTGCTATGAAGTATTGATGAGAAAGTATAACTTAAGTTAATAGACACATTCAAAGATATCTTTATATGCTCTAAAACGTAAAATCATTATTTCATTTTTTTTTTTTGCTCTATATTATTTCACTCGTACAGGATATTTATTTCTAAATAAGTAACTTAGAGAATATTAATTTTCTACTGTAATTTTTAATGTTTATTTTTAATTTAAGAATAATCTTGAAAGCTATAAAACTCCCTCTATCTCCCTGTATTATTGAACGTAAAGTATTTTAAGTATCAGCATTAGTATCTATTTTTAAAAAATCTTATTTAAAACAACTGAAAATGGAAGAACCATATTTGAAGCAGAGAATACTTTTATCCAAAATTATGTATATTTTGAGACACTAATAACATGGGATCTCAAAATTGTAGCATGTGATATATTCCAATTTTCTAAGCTATTTCAAAAATCAAGATACCATTTTCCAACTGATTTGAAGTTATTAGCACAAATAGAATAAGATCTGATGTAGCACTTAGAAATCAATGGCTGCTCTTACTAAAATCACGCGATTAATAATAATAAAAATAGTTGTTGCTATTATTATTATAATCCGTAAAAATGTCTGAACTTTATGTTGCACAATTAAGAACTCACCTATTAGTTAGATTGCAAGATTTTGTGGAAACTTTAATTCTAAAGGGTGACTGAGATAATATCAGAAAACATTTGTATATTTTGTGAATACAAATTGTTAAACAGTGCCGCGCATAATCAATGAGTTGAATACATGAATATTTTAAAGATATAAATGGATGCTTAAATACACGAAGCATTCTTAGAAATAAAAAATACATTATCTTAAGCCTCTCGAAAGCTCACAAATGGAAAAACTAATTTTCCTTAATCAGAGATATTACCTACTATTTTGCATAACTTGTGGAACATAGGCATCTCAGTGTCTTTTTCGAACGAGAGGATATGATTGGATTATGGTGTTGGTGCTCAAGATACAAAAGTATTCTGCACATGATTTGTATACAAAACTGCACAAATTCTTATACCTTTCATCTATTAGAAAAAAATGGTCTCCCAAGATTACAATTAGAGATGAAATTAATTAATTTTTTTAAGATAATACAACATTCCATTCTTTCTTTTAGTCTTGAAAATTTTGTGCGTAGATGTTTCTTTTCTTTGACATTACCAAAATTAAGGTTTTCATTTTGTGAACTAGAAAGGCATCTGATATGATGCAGAAATGGATGAAGAGTCTACTGGATGGCAGAAAAAGTTGCTTAAAATGGTAGTTCATAGCTACTTTTTTATGTATCGCCAGAGGTTTATAAATAAACTTTACGATCATTCAAGTTCTTTTAGACAACTTATTTTCAGTTAACTCTATACAATGTTTTGCATAATGAGCTTTTTCATTTTTCTATGAAAAGAAGAATCATTTACTGTATACAAATTTACAATAAAAACACAAAGAGGAAACAATTTTCAACGAGTAATCTAATCAACAGAATTTCTGCAAAGTATTTTTTTTCCAATTTAGCTACAATTGAGAAGCTTTAAATTAAACTTCCCCGACACGAGAGCACTAAAATAGAAGTTTCTATTCCAATTATCTCATAAGAAGAATACAGTGCATATGACAAGCATTTAGACGATTACCTAACACAATCAAATTCGTACTGCTCTGTTTCACTGATGCTGTGTTGATTTAACAAGTGACATCTGTAGTAGAATTGCGATAGCTATTGCAGTAAATTTAATCCAATATGCTAAACGTAATTGTTCTGTGTAGTTACTAATATTCAACCCTTTACCATAATTGAATCTCGGTTTGTCGCATTTACTATTGTTATATTTAGTTAAACAATTCTGAATAGTCACCTCAGTGATTATGATAAGCAGATACACATCAATTTACCTCTAAGGAAGTTTCATTGCTCCAAAAGCTATTAGAAAATCATTCAGTTATATTTAACTACAATATGCTTGATTAGAAAGCGCTGGTACTTAAAAAACGCTCGTTGTCTTAATGCATCGAAGCAAAAATGCTCGATTATTCGTCATTATAGTTATTATTACAAATCCTGTTGTTAAACTTTTCTTTAAAGGCGAAGTTTTTTAAAAGAATAATGAATTTCTGAATATAGGTATCTTGAAGCATTATTCAGATGTTAGAAGGAAATGAAGGGATAAATAAAAAAAAAACATTCAAACAACAATCACATAATTTAATGATAGTAGTATAACAATGAAATAGACATTGCTTGATTTGAAATAACAAGTAATATGACAATAAAAAAAAAGAATGACAACTAACTTGCAATTATCGAAGAAAGAACGAATCACAACATGATAAGGGTTTTTATGAATGTTTTTAAAATAAAACGTTCTGTCTTATAAAAATTTAAAGAACTGAGACAACGATTACAATAATTATAACAATGTTTTTAAATGCCTCTGTATAAAGAACAAATGACATTATTTCAAGAATAAATGTTCCTTTATTTTAACAAATAATAAGTTAGCGTATTTTTCTTCCGCCGTATGACTAAAGCACAACATTACTGAAGAATCATGAGTTAATAATACTAATATAAGATTCGGCACAATGCTTTGCAATAATTTATTAAAAACGTATTTGTATCCGCTAGTGTAATTTTTGAAGGAAAACTGGAAAGTCCTTATTTATAAAGGATGAAAACTTCGTGAGCGGTAGGTCGTAAGTTACGATCCCTATTTCCTTTAAGAGTATAGGTATGTGGTAAAACGGAAATCGCCCACACTAAATGCTACCAGACATGAAAGTTTTCCTATAATCGATTTAAAGGTGAAGGAGCTATTATCTCAGGTATCGTCTTGAATCTTTGAATAAGTTTGAGTTCTATTGCTAGATTCCATTTCTCATTGCTATAGCACTAAGCAGATTCCTTCATAATAAGACATACAATGTAATTTATTGCAGAGATCAACAAAGGAAACATGTAAGAATAAATATATAAATAGTAATAATATATTCTTTTCTATATTGATTATAGTTATTATGTAAAGAAGAATGTAACTATGAATCATCAATATGCTAGAGAATCATCTACAATATATATTTTTTTTTAACATTTATAAACCCCGTGCACCACCGAACGTATAACACGGGGGTAAACAACACAGACAGAAGAAAGGATTACAACACAAACATCCATGCCTTCTCCGGGATTCGAACCCAGTCCCTGCGGCACCGCAGTCAGCTTCACTGACCACTATACCGTATGGGCGGCTCATCTACAATATATCTTATATTTTACTGAAGTACAACATGCACAAGAATTAATGGAACAGAGTTTCATTTTTTATATCAAATATTTTAATTTATATTCAATATGTAATTTATTTTTCTTTCTGCTTATAACAAATATCTTACTTTAAAAAAAATCATATAAAAATGTCCACACTTTAAATTTTGAAAACTGATAAAAACTAAAAAATTAGAAAATAGGAAAAGAAAACTTTTCCGGATAATTCAGTTTGAGATAAAGGAATGCTTGCATAATTTTAAAATATAACTCATGCTTTCAATTCATTTCTTATTTTAACATATATGTTCTCTTAAAACATGTGAATCATTAATCTACAGTTCTTACCCTTACTACATTAACTAGATTATATAACATGATATAACACTACAAGACTAAGGGGTGTTTATATATCAGCATAGAAGATTTGTTTGGTAAAATAGCTTTCTCTTATTATATTTTACTTTTAAATTTCATCTATGAAGTTCATATATTAACAATTGTCACATTTAAACGTCTTTCCTCTCTGAAACTATTATTTTTCCATATATTTAGGAAGCAGTACTTTTCACTGCTTTGCTTTTAATAAACCTATGTTATATACAGTAAAACCTGTTTTTGTGAGGTAGATAGATACTGCATAAAAGAAACCATACAAAAAAAATTTAGAAATATCTTAAATACTTATATAAAACAAACATTTTAGTACAACATACAACAGAATTTTCTTATGAGGTGGACATGGACATCTTAAGGTATAAGCCAACTGGGCTCGGGTCTAAGGCCTCGCCCCTGTTGTGGGCCTCATTTCATTCTCGATTCTATCTTAATAAAATGAAGACCAAGATAATTTTAACGGTAAAATATTATTCTGGTACATATTTTCCGAAAAGCAAGGGATTTCAAACTGCATGTCAATTGGAAAAAGTGATAAGACTGTATTATTATGTGATGACCGTTGTCCATGTCTAGGTCTAGGCTTAAACATTATAAACACAATCACTCAACTCATTTAGTCGAAATGCGGCCATCTGTTGAGCCGGTTTGTTCCTAGGTTTTTGAAATTGTGAACCATGCGCATTTATTTGTTTCAAATTACCGTTTGAACGAGTATTTGACAACGCATGACACTGTCTACTTTTAAAGATCTCATGTAAGGCCTACTCTTGTAAAGAGGTTCAGAGCCTCAAAAATCTTAAGATTTCTCTTTGGGGCACAGGGGCTCAAAGAATCTTAAGACGTCCCTGGCGGTGAAGAGGGACCGCATAATAAAAGATGCACTTAGAAAATACGTCAATTATTTATGAAATGCATTAAAAAGTGCTTCCAAACAAAATAAATAATTGAATTAAACTTGAAAACATTTTAAAACCATTTAATTTATCACTGTGCACATGGACAAGTTTTTAAATTGCATATACATAATTCACGGCTACTCGGCATAATCCAAAACACACATCTTCTGATTAATTAGTTCAAAATCGCTTTCGCCATTTGAAGATACAATTTTAACTGATTTACTTTCAATTGATTGATTTATTATTTGCATTATCGGGAGACTGTTTATTACTAATGAACAGAACATCTTTAAAGTGTATATATGTATACCAACAAAAAACATATATAACAGTGGCTCCAACGCTATTGAAATTTATATACCCCATAAAAAAATCGCCTCAAAATAAAATCGTATAAAAAAGGGCCTCACATAAACAGGTTTACTGTAAAAAAAATTATGTAAAACCTATAATTTTATTTGACGTGGATGTTTTAAGTATCATTGTTAGCTCAAAAGTTATAGAATTATAGCCTAGATGTTAGAAAATATCGGCTAATATTTTAATATTTTATGCTATTCAGGTTAAGGTATAATAGCCTTAAATTTATTCTCTAATTATAACCGGGATATCTATTGGGAAAATATAGAACCTTCTGTTTTTCGAGTGTTCTAATTTTCTTTAAATACTCGTTTTATCTTTTTTCTATTTTTGCGTATCTCATACATGTCGACAAGTACTATAGCATTCTTTAACATGCTCTGTTAAAGCCAGTCCAATAGATTAATATACGTCTAATTTTTATACAACATGATTTTTAATCCAGAAAAATGCATTGTTTTTTATTTTCATTGATTAAAACCTAATGGTAAACTTTCTATCTACCTCTCTTACCAGAAAAATGTATTGTTTTTTATTTTCATTGATTAAAACCTAATGGTAAACTTCTATCTACTCTCTTGCAGAAAAATGTATTGTTTTTTATTTTCATTGATTAAAACCTAATGGTAAACTTTCTATCTACCTCTCTTACCAGAAAAATGTATTGTTTTTTATTTTCATTGATTAAAACCTAATGGTAAACTTTCTATCTACCTCTCTTACCAGAAAAATGTATTGTTTTTTATTTTCATTGATTAAACTAATGGTAACTTTCTATTACTTTTACAAAAATGTATTGTTTTTATTTTCATTGATTAAACCTAACGGTAAACTTTCTATCTACCTCTCTTACCAGAAAAATGTATTGTTTTTTATTTTCATTGATTAAAACCTAATGGTAAACTTTCTATCTACCTCTCTTACCAGAAAAATGTATTGTTTTTTATTTTCATTGATTAAAACCAAATGGTAAACTTTCTATCTACCTCTCTTACAACATTTTTATAACTTCCTTTCCATTCTCACAAAAAATATTTTTATGGTTGTTTTAATTGCGTCAGTAATTTTATATAAAATCCAGTACTCTTAATCCAAGTTTGTAAATTGTGAAGGAAGGGGAGAGAGGGAGATCCATTCAGAGTACTTACAAAAGTAAAATAAAAAATCCACATATTTAATATATATCGCACTATCAATCCACGTTTCTTATGACTTTTTTAATTGTTATGTATTACTTAATGTTTGTATTATAAAAGGGTTAATTTTCATTGATACTGTTAACCAAAGAATTTATTCCAAATTGGCTTTGAATCTATGAATATGAATCTAATATTATAACGCAACTGTTTTACAGTAATATGATAATAATAATAAATGATTTAGATCATTAAAATATAACACAGAAAACATTCAATAATATAAAAAATAATATTCATAAGATCTTAGAATTCCCTAAAAATAAAATTATAACGTAATATATGTACATAAATTTCTGATTTCGAATGTAAGAAAAACAAAATCTTGAATTTTTTTTTGTAAGAAATTTCGAGAAATGGGCTTTGTTTGAAATTTTAATAAAGAAAACTCTATTTTAATTATTTTTCATCAGTGAAAAGAATTTACTTCGATTAGAAATAATTTCATTTTATTTTTGTTTTACTTGGCAAGATCTTAATAAGTATTAATTTTTGTGTACATAGCAAAATATTTTTTAAGAAATTATTCATTAATTGGCGTATTTAAAATTTTTCCATTTGTTATACAATATTTCATGGAAAGGATTTAGCTATATATATAAATCAATAAATAAAGATGTAAGACGCAAACTAGAAAATACTAATAAAAAATTTAATTTTAAATTCAAACTAACATAAAGAATCAATCCATTTAAAAAGTTTTAAAATTCTCAGAGTTTTTTTTATATTAATATTAATTGACTTATTATTTTTTACTTAGGAAAGAAGCGGTTTTTTGTACAAAAATATTTTAAATAGCCATGCAAGTAGCTACATAATGTGAAGCACATTTTTGACTTTCAATTGATCGTAATTTATTTTTTAAATTGAAAATTCCGACATTCATCATAAAATATTTTTTACTTTGAAAAAAAAAATAATTGATGCAAAAAACTATCTATAAGTCAAAAAGCTACCATTGATTCTTCTCTTAAATCAGTATTCACTTTTTCCTAAATTTCATCACGACCCAACAATTCCTCTCAACGCCATCTGTTGAGCCTAGTCACAGTTACTGCTTAACTTGGCGGAAACACGCTTTATCACGTTGATGGGGAAGTAAAATTGATTTTACCAAATGCCTGAAAGGTGACGTAGAAAGGAGATGAGCATCTCTCTTTCCCTCTCTCTAACTGAATTGATTTTATATTCTCTAGAATTACATAAGGGACTCTGAAGAATATTAAGGAGCCTTATTTTTGTTTGGAATTGTTTTTAATTTCTTTGTTCGAACTATCTATAATTTTACGAGTTAGATTGTAATATAAAAGTTCGACATTAAAGTATTAATCAAAGAATCAAAACGTAGCTTCAGACTTATTTAAGCAAAAAACAATAAGTTAATTTTTTTTACAATTTTTTAAATAAATGTTTGTTTTAAATTTATAATCTCTTAAATACTGTCCATAATGAATAATTTATTGTACGGAAAATTTGTTGCGTAGTTTTCTATGTCAGAAAAACATGTTTTCTAAACACTTTATTATCATCTTTATCGAATATGAAACATGCAGCCTTTTTTTTCAGTTGCTCTCTTATGCTTTCATCATCACGTTAACATGTAAGAAAGCTTGCTTTTATCATATTTAATAATTTTTTACCACTTTCTACAAAGTTATCAGCTTGTTAAGTGTTATTATTTTTATTAGCGCACAATGATGATGAATTTAACACAATTTATATTTCCCTTTCACTTTCATTTCTTACAACTGCAAAAGTGTGTGTGTGTGTGTGTGTGTGTGTGTGTGTGTGTGTGTGTGGTGTGTGTGTGTGTGTGTGTGTGTGTGTGTGTGTGTGTGTGTGTGTGTGTGTGTGTGTGTGTGTGTGTGTGTGTGCACTGGAGTTCAAAATGAAGAGAATTTTCATATTTTGGCGAATTCCATGAAAAGATTTGAACGAAATGTAAAAATACTACTTCGAAACAAGAATGAGAATCTTGTACGTCGTGTGTGGGCAGAATAGCTAATCGAGCAACAAGATTTATAAGCACGCTTGCCAAATTCCTCAACTCGTTCACCAGCACATCTCGTTAAATTTCTTGGTGATTTTTTCACAGCAGTCCGTTGAATTAAAATTCAAACAGTAAAAATGAGTAACTCTCAATGTTTAGAGGATGGAATGAGGTGTCGAATTGGGGAAGGGCTAGAAGCGAACCATCTGAAATCCAGATTTGCAAAGAATTCAGTTTAACACCCAGCGTCTTGTTCAACGTATGGAAACAATTTAGGATATTAGATCCGTCGAGAAAATGCGTGGACGTCTTTCCAGAGCTGTGACGACGAGAGAAAATCGTCATTTGCCCATTATAGAGGCAAAAGAGGGATGATACATGTCATGAGTTGTATGCTGCCTCAGGAACACTAGTTTCAAAGATAACTTGTTCCAGAATACGTCGTGAGAAAGAGCTTTTTGAAAGACCTGTTGTCTGTGTCCCTCTCAGTTCTACGAACAGGAAAGTGCGTTTGAAATGTTGTAAAGATCATAAAGATTGGAGCATGGATCAATGGGCAACCGTTTTCTTCACTGATGAGTCCCAGTTCAGCCTAACCTGTGATTCTTGTCGTACTTTCATATAGCGTGAACCAGAGTCCCACTACCTGCCCTCCAATATCCCAGAAATTGACCATTACGGCAGCGGAGGCTTGCTGGCTGGCATCACGTTGGATGGCCACCCACACCTCCACGTCTTTGAAAGAGGCATTGTGACTGATTTGAGGTATAGCGATGAGGTCTTGGAGCCCTACGTTTGCTTTTTTACGGATACAGTTGGCCCTAATTTTATTTCAATGGATGACAACGTAAGGTCACATAGAGCTCATCTGGTCAAGGAATTCCTGGAAAGTGAGGATTATGACCAGTCAGATCTCATCCCTATAGAGCATACCTGGGGAGGGCAATTGCAACTCACAATCACCCTATAAAAGTTATCAGAGGCCTGAAAACGGATTTGCTGAACGATTGGGATTAATTACCACAAGAACACTCCATTATTTCCAATATAAAATCACAGTACGAGACCTGTATATCTGTAAGATGGGACCATGCACCCTATTAACTATTTATTTTATTTATTTGTTCTTTTCTGCAACAGCTGTTTTATGTCTTCCGACTCCGATGAATGTTACACATGATCATGCGTGAGTATTACAACTGTTAAATGTTTTTTTATTATAATAATCATATGTACATATACCAAGTTTCATTAAAATCTATCCATCGGTTCTAGAAATAATTGACCAAATCTGCAGATTCTCTTAATTTTGAACACTAGTGCATGTATATAATTTGAAAGCAGCTTTTATATTACATTATATGTTTTATAAGTAAGTTCTTCTCGATGTTTATTTATTTATTTATTTTGTTTATTTCCAATTTTAGATGACCAATATGTTTTAAAAAATGTACTAAATATTTTACCAATTAAAGAAAAATTATTAATTAATCGATTTTTTCACGTAAATAAATGATAAATTAAGTAACATTTTCCGCTTTCTCTTTCTTCAGCAGATGTTTTTTTTACTTCCCCAAAGGAAAGTTAAAGAGAAAAATAAATGTATAAGTTAGATCATATATGTTTCAATAAATTAGACCTCAATATGTTATTTTATCTAAAAT
The DNA here is from genome assembly GCA_019973975.1 of Trichonephila clavata. NCBI lineage: Eukaryota > Metazoa > Arthropoda > Arachnida > Araneae > Nephilidae > Trichonephila > Trichonephila clavata. The sequence continues at coordinate 333,804 of BMAO01003070.1, read as the reverse complement.
AATGAATTAATATATTGTTAGGATTGTTAATTAATTACTTCTGTGAAAAGCAAAGCCGTATAATGACAACAATAATTAATTACACAAATTGAAACAACGCGCATGGTTGCCTCATTTCGAGGACCATGTAATCCTAAATAATTCAATGAAATGTGAGGTGATACACCTAGCTTTCAGTTTAAATTCTGTAATAGGAATCAAACTACACACACGTTGCTTTATTAATTTTGTTTGCATCAATAACAAAAGAAATAATTTTTCAGATATAATATTCATTCAACAATTTAGGAATTCATCAAACAATATAAAATGCTTATCATAATTTAAATACTTTAAGTGTTTTATTTGGCTAAAAAAATGTAATAATCTCAATTATTTAAAATTAATAAAATTAATCATTGGTTTTAGTTTGACAAACATATATATATATATAGTGATTAATTCTTAATTTAGATATTTATTCTTATGAAATTAATTTTCTTAAAGCGTATAATATTTGTTTAAAATTAACAAGTGTAAATCAGTTTTATTCATGCTAAAAACTATTAATAAATAATTATGAAACAACACTATTAAATGAGTGAACAGATTTGAGTACAGCACCCATAACTGAAATACACATTTGCAATATGCTTTCATTGAGTTCTTATTTTGTTAGACCCTTAACCGGTTTGCCCAAACGTTTTGCTGGCAATGATATTTTTTTCTTTCTATCTTTGTGTGATTTGCATATATTTTTTTAAAATTCTTATGGTGATATTATTAGTGCTAGTGTGTTTTTAAGAGATGCAGTTTGTCCTTGGTACTGAGATGCTCCTCATCCGGGACTTTCTTTGTGATGAAGGCAAGAATTTAGATTCTCGAAAATTTTCAATAAGAAACAGGGCTATATATATATATATATATATACACATATAAAACTCTCAACCGTTTGTAAAAGAAGTATGAATGTGGAAATTTTTTGTAAATATGAGAGAAATTCTCTTAGGATATATGAAACATTCTTCCCAGCATGCAGAGTGTCTTTATAGAAAGCAAACATTCAGAGTTTTTCGTGTGTTTCCACAATTATAAAACTAAAAAACAGTGTGAAGACCTAAGAATTGAAAACTAAAATAAAATTTTCACATTTTATCATTCTATTAAGTATAATGCTTTATTACATATCAAAACTGTACATTTTTTAAAAATATTTTGAGCGAAAAAATTGATTGATTAAGGCAGGGGTGACCAACCTTTTTAATGATAGTGCCACTATCTGATATCAAATCATTATGCGTGCCACTTCCAACTTTTTCAACAAGAAAATTAATTGATGTGTATACACAAAATGAATTTTCTTTCTTTGTAAATGTGTATAACAGGAGTGGCCAACCTTTTTGGTGATAGTGCCACTCTCTGATATCAAATCATTATGCGTGCCACTTCCAACTTTTCCAACAAAAAGATAAATAAAGGTGAAAAAATGCTACTTATTGGCTTATGGGGTTTTTACGCAAATAGCATATTTTTTATACAAGTCTAAGTAGTGAAAATTTAAAAATAATATAATAAATACTTAAAGGTAATTCTAATAAACTTTTTACACTTAATTTTTTTATAAACTTTTTTAGGTATACAAAATAAAAATGAGTAACTTTAAACATTTAATTCTAATTTATTACTAAACAATCAGTATTTTCTCAATGTACATAGCTTTTTTACCAAGTCATCTATATTAGAATTAGTTCTTGAAGATATTAACAAAATTAGGTTGCTTTATGTGTATATCAGTTAGTTTTAAGCAATATTAGGATTTTATCTATATTACATATGTTCTTATGGAAAACATTTATTCACAAAAGTGATCCAAAACTATTGCAATATCTGACAGCCAAATCGTGTAAATTTGGAAAATCACCTGCCGGTTCAAATTTCCAACTTGTTTTTTTTCTTTAAAATAGAGATAAAAGTACAAAAGTTTCATTACAAAAGATGTATGATAAGCGAGGGTAGAAGGAAAATGCAATCTATTCCCTATATGCTTAAATTTAAATTATTTAAATGTCCCATAATATCGGTAAGAAAAGCTTAATCCCATAGCCAATCTTCATTCTTGAGTAGCAAGTACTCACCAAACAGTTCATTGTTTTTTTCCCATATATTTTAAAACACGCTCCCTCATATTCCAAAATCTTGCGAGTGCATTTCCTTTGGAAAGCCAGTGCACACAAAAAGGAAGGAGTATTCTTTACATGATAATTTTCTATTGTAATTCAATTAAGTGTGTTTAAATAAATTTTGAGGTTTTTGTCTGAAACTACCGTATTTTAATAAAATTGTAAAAACAAACAAAAAAAAAAACGTTTTTTAATTATATTTTCAAATTTTTCAATAAGTCTTCGCGTGCCACTTCTACAACACCACCGTGCCACACTGTGGCACGCATGCCGCGAGTTGGCCATCTCTGGATTAAGGGACAACTAATTTAGTTATCATTTTATATATATCTATTATTATATTTCCCTTAACGACTGCGATAACCAAAGGGTTACGGTCGAGAATTTGAGATAGGCATTGTTTCTATCCACTCGCGTTTTTGAGTGCTAGTACTACTAAAAGCTCGCCGTGTAGAACAGGTGATGCACCTTAAATCTGGTGTGGCCTTAAGTTTTCACTTCAGTGCGAGAGTTTGAGTGTAAGGTGCCAGTTCATAAGTCGTTCTTGTTATTTAACCTTGGTTACGAAATACGTTGCTAATATCCTTCTCGTAGCTTCAAAACGTAGCATAAATATGCAACCAATTGATATATATACATCAATAATACTTAGTCTATTTTCTAATTTTTCTTACACTGACTGCATTATTTAATTTAAACTCTCTGAGGTACTTTAAGTTATTAATCCTTTAAAAAAGATTTAAACAGATTTTTCTTTAAAAGTATTCATAATTATTCTTAATATCTACCCTTAAGTTTTCTAACTTATTTTAACATGATTATTTGTATAATTATTCTTAAATGTCAAATATATTCCTTTTAAGATTTATTTTAAAGTCTTCAAAATAAAATAATAAAAAAATTACCTGAATCGATTTTCATATCGTTGATGCTAGGAATAGGCACTCTTATTCTCTTTGCAAGTTGTTTTTTCAGGTGATAATGGAATTCCTCGTTGTTAGCATCCATCGTCACTGGAGTCTGAAATCGAAAGCGAACTTTTAACCGAAAACCCGAATCATTTGCCTTATTTTGAACATTTCTGCGAACTCTTGAATTCTGATTAAATTTTGAAGATTCCGTACTCAAAGATAATAAACGTCGGGATTCAAATTTCAACCCTTCGGAAGTTTGAAATTGATCTATTTTGCGATGCAAATCTTTAGAGTGTTTTTTCTTCGAATAAAAATCTTCGACAGCCGTGCCTTCTTTTATCGTATTCAAATCGGAACCAATGTCAGTCTGAAGATTATTTTTCTTATGAGAATGTAAATTCTCTTTTTCGTAGTAAAGAGCCATTTCGTTCCTTCGATCAGGTGAAAACTGTTGCATCTCATTTAGCACATGTTTGTTTATATAATGTGAAAATGAAGGGTATTTGGAGTTCATTTGTTTTTTTAAAAAATCCAAAGCGTAAAATAATCTTTTTGAGCTTTCTTCTATTATAGGGTACATTTGTAGGTAGAATAATTTCTTTTTCATTATGATTTGTAGATGATTTGGCACTCGAATTGAAGGTATAAAATTGTGTTCCATGTTAAGATTTTCTTTATAGGCCTTGTGCTTCAAAAAGAATGATATCCTAATGCTTCCTGTAAAATTTTAATAATTACTATTGTGATAAGTATTCAGAAAGTTTCATTTTATATATAAACATTCAAATGCATAATGATAAAATCTTAAACTTAAGAAAATCAAAAATAAGAAAGAGATTATAATAACATATAAAATTCTGATTCAAAGCCCCAATGATGAACATAAGAAGAAGAAAATAATTAATAAGCTTCAATTTATAAAATGACGTAGTGCATCCTGGGACATAGGACCGAAAAGTGGGATTTTATTTGTTCGATCACTAACCTTTCCCCTTTTACAACTTGGTGGGCTAAGATGATCCAAAAGCACAGAATCAAAAAATTTAAGATTTAAAGCTTGAAAAACTGGGATATTCACCATTTTAGGTTTTGAAAAACATCGAGACTCAGATATATTAAAATACAACAATAGCTAAGTATGTACAGATATTAAAAACCAAAAAATTACCAACAACTCATCCAAGAGTCTAAAAACACCTTAAATTTAAAAAATGTATACACAACTCCCAGATCAGTACCTAAAAACATCCAAAACATATATTAACATCCAAAAATTTTGAAAAGGTCTAAAAAAATTTTAAAAATACACACACATGCATATATATATATATATCAATAATACAAGCACTTCATAAAAAATGAAAACCTTAGTAACTTGGTTGTATACAATTCTTTTGTCTATGAGAAATGCTATAATTTAGAAATGTATCAATTGGTTTATGAGTGTCCCAAAGGGTAATGAGTAAAATAAATACAATTATCACAGCTGGATCACTTACAATCTACCTTTGTAAACCTATAATTGTGCGGTGTATTTGAAAAATGTAACTTCCAATATATAAATCTGATGAATAAATTTATGCTGCTAAAGGATTTAAAAAATTTATAAAAATGTGCATGGTATATTGGTATATAGATTTAAAAATATTTTCAAGAATGTTTATGGTCTATATATTCTTTCAAAAAAAAATAATAAGATAGTCATTTTGTGTCCGCAATTTATGATAAATTTCTCAACGATGTTGAGTTTTTTTTATTCTGTGATGTTAAATTATTATTTCTTAGGATAAAAATAAATATTACATTTATAGATATTGATATATGTAAACAACTAATTCACATTCAGAAATTTTTATTACGTTAAAATTAAAAGCACTTCTTTTATCGTAAAGATTACCGTACAGTTTAGTATGGATAATAAAATTCAACCTCATTTGAAATTAAATCTTTTTATAAATATTTTAAATAGCAGATAATATGGCTAAAAATCTATGTTAAACATGGGCAAAGAACAATTAAGATTAAGTCCTCCATATATCTGAATAAAAAATAGGATAAATTATTTATTTGAAGCAATTCATAATAGTGTAAATATAAGTTTATCAAACCATTACTGGCAGGAATATCCTGAGTTATACCCTTAATATTTTTGAAATTCTATTTTTAAATATTTAGTAAATTTAGCTCTCATATGTAGTAGAAAGGTTTTTGGGAAATAAGGAGTAGAAGATTGCCTAAACAGTGACAGTATTCAACAACTTGCATAGCCAGCACGCGTTCTCCAATTCACCACCCCATTCAGAATGTTTGAGATGCCTTGGGGAAATTGTTTGCAAGTCGGATTGTCCTCCTAGAAACAAGAACATTGGAGCATCAAAAGATGAGGGGGATAAATTTATTCAACAGCTGCTAAATCATGATGGGAAAAGAATCCTGTGACGTGTAGTGTGTTGCATCAGACTCAATGGGCACATATCCCTTAAATTAAAAACTTTCTCAAATTGTCGCTACTGACGTTAATCCCATATCTCCATCTCTACATACACGGCATGGAGTCAACACATTTGGTCTTTATTTATTTTCAAAAACTACTATGTTTCAAAGCATGGAAACTTAACATTGTGAAAAAGCATTATTATTTTATCTCTCATAGCCTCCAACTTCTCATTAATTTTGTCCTATTTGTGTGATCCGTCCATTGAAATTAAACACCAGTGCATGTATATATGTAGCATTTTACTTCAAAATGTATTAAAATCTTTAAAAGTTTTCTTGGAGATATCTATCATAACCATCATGTTGAATATGACTATGATTTTATTTAGGATTCTTCCTGACACATTACACAAATAAGCATTACGTAAAAGCAGCAACAAAAGTATACACGGGCAGTTTACAATTGACAAAAATGATCTTCCTTTTATTCCAGAGATCCTAGCTTATATGCTTCTTCTTCTGGAGGCTTCTGTATCATTCCTTAATCATGTGATTTTGGGAATTTAACACCTTGATTGGTTACATTGGGTTTTTGATGCATTATTGCATCCTCTCACCATGAAGTGTGTCAACGCGGTACTTTGTAAGAGCTAAAGTTTTGGTTAAAATAGTATTTCCGAAAATAAAAGAAAATAATTAAGAATCATGAAATTTCTAGGAGAGTTTGAAACTATATATATATGAAAGGATAATTAAATTAGATCTGAAATTAAATCCCCTATATACCACATAACTTTTATTTTCATTACATCTTCAAGTTTTAAATTAAACGCGCAATTATTTCTACGAACAGATAGTCCAAACAAAACACTTCTAATCCCAAATCATTATTTCTCATATTCCCATATATCATCCTTAACTTTCAAGTATAACATATAAACTAAGAAGGGTACTTAACACATCTGGACATAAGTGTTAAAGCCACTTATGTCCAGAATGTGTTAACACTTATGTTATAAGTGTTAGAGCCACCTCACTTGGTTCCGTTTTCTTCAGAGTAATGTCTGTCAATTGCTCGCTGAATAAAACCACGTTTAAAAAAGCTTGATGTTGACTTGAAACCCTACACACACACACACACACACATATATATATATATATATATATATATATATATATATATATATATAATATACAAATCAAATAGACATTATATAATTACATTTTTCATTAATTCCAAAAATGCCAAAAGGTTTCCTTGTACAAAGAGAAAAAAAGTACGAATACGTAAGAGAAAAAAAATAGCTATTCTTGTTAATTTCTAATATTTCAGTTGAAATTCTTGAGTTTCATTTGATTTATTATCAGTTTCTGAATGACTTATTTACTCTCAATATCTTCTATTCATAAATTAACATTTCAATAGATTAATTCGTGAAATCACATGATTAAATGTTATACTCCAAACATGTTATATAGATTTCAAGGCAACTTCTTGAAATTAAATTTAGCTCGTCTAAGTCTTTAGTTCGCTTAGTATTAATTTAATTATTGGCTTCAAACATTCAGGACTTCGAATGGTCGGATGACGAGAATTTCGTTGCTGCTAGTTACCTAATTCACCTAAGTACATCATGTCACGCTAGAGTTTTGAGCAATAATTTAATCCATAGCATCCCCGCATGATTCCCTTTGAAAAGTTCACCTTTTAAGAACTCGTGAAGCTCTTACTGTTAAGTTTATACCCATACTAAATCAGGGGTTCTTTAATTTTTCGGGGTGGTAACCTCATTCTTTGTATAAAAAATTTGCGCGACCCTATAAGCTTTGCTCAAAGTTTACCCATATTTAGGTTCTTCTATATGTGTTTTGTTTGTAGTATGTTATTATTTCACAGAAATAAATATCCGCAATAAGTTTTTATTTTGAATATAACGAATACAATTTTAATTAAGTAACAAAAACATTATATATAAAGTAATTACACAGTAAGTTATACATAAACAATAAACTGTTTGTTGAATGTAGTCATTTTGAATTCACTTCTGAGATCATCACCTTTTACAAACAACGGCATATGCAACATCTTATATATTTTTGAGTTAAGGAATGTCAAAGTAAAAACCCAAATCGCATAGAAAGGTTGACATTCTGAAACCAATGAGGCTTGCAAAACTCATCGTTACGGTTACATTAAAGCGCGTGCGCATGCTTTACTAAAACACTCGAACCTCACATATGCAGTGCCTTTGACGAACTAACAGAAATACTCGTACATGAAAACAAATATAATGAGTGGTTTTCTTGTGTGTGTGTGTGTGTGTGTGTGTGTGTGTGTGTGTGTGTGTGTGTGTGTGTGTGTGTGTGTGTGTGTGTGTGTGTGTGTGTGTGTGTGTGTGTGTGGTGTGTGTGTGTGTGTGTGTGTGTGTGTGTGTGTGTGTGTGTGTGTAATTTAAAATAGAAAATTTTTCCTCGTATGTATTTTCTTATCTTGATTATATTTCAGTTACAATGTGTAGGAGTAAACAAGTTATTTTATACAAAAATATGTATCAAAATTTTTAAAATTTTTGGGTGACACCGGCTACAAGGCACGCGACCCAATTTAAAGCAGCAACTTCTTGTTTAAGAAATACTGTACTGTATCATCAAGTATGTACTGTCACTTTAGAAAAAGAAAATTAAACTCAATAAAGTAAAGAATATTGCATCTATCACCTCATCATTAATTGCATTTTTAGTTGTTGTTATCATTATTTACTTTTATGTATCTATCGTATATATTGTATATACGACATATACACACAAATTTATACATAACAACAGATATATACTGCCATCAGTAAGTCTTCCTTTTTTTATAAGCCTCCTAATTTAATATATTGTTCGATTTGAATACAAAAAAACATCTTCGATACTAGGTACAGTATACAAATGTAAATTACAAAAACAACAAACAGTAAATGAAAAAATTATACTTTGAAAAAACTAAAGAACACCCTTTTATAGATAATCGAACTAAGTCATAACTTCATCTTTTAATCACCAAATCTGAAATAAATCACCAAATCTTAAAATGGGATCTGAAATTAGTCATTAGATGCGGGATGAGGTCTGAAAATAGAAAATCGTTTAGCCTGATGATCCTGAGCAAGACAATAGAACACAACTATTAAATTATTGTATTGTCATCGGTCCTGGACAAGTGAGCAAAATTTCGAATATCTCTGACCTTTTAAAGTGGGTAAAAATCGAGTTCAAAGATTCCTTTACATTCAAGAGAAGCTCATAAAAGGGTGCTAAAAAAGAACAAATTAATGATAGAGAATGGAACCAAAATCATATTATATCCTATAGTATTTCCGTGGTATTATTTTCAAAAACAAGTACAGATGAATCAGTTATATTTGATTTTGATAATATGAAGAAAGCAACCTGTTGATTAAAAGAGAGGTGTGTATTCATTTAGAGACTGTTTTGAATATGTGTTCATTGTTGTCTTCTTCAAGTAACTTTAATTTAGCTATGCTTAGAGTGAATTGATTCAAGACATCATTAATCTAAGAGGAGAAGACGACATTTAATTAATTAATGGATTTAATTTTGGTGGTAAGGAATCACTGTGTAAGCAGTTCCTTATAATAAAAATGTCTAGTTGATCTATACTCCGTCTTAATTGAACATCACGAGTTTATCAGTAACGTAATGAAATACTTGTTACAAGCATGGTAAAGAATTTAACAAGGTAATTAGCCAGGAAATTAAGACACATGCTTTTCCTCAGAAAGCATGAAAAATATGCTGTTTAAATTGTATTAAAATGGTTAATTTGTGAATGGTTTTCGCATATTTATCACGTGCGAAATCCAGTTATACCAGTGCTTCTCGAACTTTCACTATTTGTGACCCAATATTCCATCGTAATTTTCATCGCCTCTTCATACAATAACAATATATTGAATTTAATAATACTATACTTTGACGCCAAAGTTACGACTCGATTTTAACCTCTTAAGTACCACTGACGTATATAAACGTCTCACTTAGTCAGTGCATTAATTGCTCCAGACGTATATATGCGTCTTTCCGAAGTACGATCTTTTTTCTGTGCACTACTATCCATAAAATTATTCCAAAGACTGGAATGCAATAAAAGGGCCCTGACGGTGTGTTTGCGATGAATTTACTTAATTTAGAGGATTTGCTTACTTATTCCTTTCCTTTCCCTCCCTCAATACATCACATACCCGCCCCTACGTAGAAAACGGTGGTATTGAGGAACGAATAACATGACTTTTAACTGGCATTAATTATAAACCGTATAAATTATCAAGATAAATATTAATTTTTGGATGTAATTTTATCTGTGACAAGTTCATGGGGTCACTGGGGTTTATTAATTAAACTTGTTCTTAACTTAGTATTGTTAAATTGATTATAAAATACATTGTGCATGACTAATACATTTATAAGTGTATTATATCAGTGCAAATGTGTATTTTATTTTTTATTATGTCAGAATGTATTTTATTTGCTTACTTTCCATAAATTGATAATTTCTTAAATAATATTTTGCTTTCGATTTTTCAATATGCTCGTACCCTCCTCGTAGAGTTATCACAATCACCTAGGTGGGCTCGCCCAACAGTTTGAGAAACGCTGAGTTATACAGATAATAACACTATTATTTACCTGCGAATTTTAATAATACCATTATACTACGGATGGTCAAAACAAAATATAAACAAATTTAATCGATTCATGAGCTTCTTCGGGCATAAACATAGCATTCAAAAGAAAAGGACAGCAGCTCAGCAGTCATACCAAAGTTCTCCCTTTGGCATGGTTTGGTAGTTTGGAGAGGGAGGGGCCAGTTCAGATGTCATCCTCGTCCCTTGACTTACGTTCAAAATTTCGAGGTCCGTCCTCAATAGCCCTCGCGTTGCTTTAGAGTCCAACTTTAATAAACTCTCCCTCAGCAATCACGCTCATCACTAGGTCGTTGTTCAAAATTAAGAAATCAGTCTTCAAATCAGCTTTATATAGTCATTATTTTCCTTCTAAAACTAAACTGACAATTAAAAACTTAAGGTAAAAGACTTGGGTTGAAACCTATATTTCATCAAATACTATCCAAAAGAGTAATGGATGCCACAGAAAATCACACAAACCATCTTAAGTATAAGAAATGTTTATTCCTCAGGTGGCGAGTGATAATTACATTAACGTCGCGCTTTGAAGCACCAGGAGAGCTATTGGAGACGGACCTTGAAATTTTGAACCATGGCCAAATGACGAGAATGATATCTGAGCTGTCACACCTCTCCAAAATACCACACCTTTCCAGTTGGAAAACTTTGAGCTCTACAGATTTCACATGCATCAACTTCCTCTCCCCTGAGAGTCTTCAGTGGCACCAGGACTTGAACCCCTGACACGCCAGGTAAGAGTTCGTGGGCTTAAAGACTAACTAGGCTACCATGAACATCTCAGAAGAAGAAATGTGGGAGTTTAAATAAAATAATATTTCGTGGTGAGATATCCTCCGCCCTTAGTTTTTGCTTCTAACAGTTTTCCTCAGCTTCACGAACGTTAAAGATTCAAATCAGCAGTATTTCATTTTTAAAAAGTAATAATAATAATATATACTTACTATTAAATGTAATTTTTAAACTGAAATATTTAACAAAGAAAAAAGGAGCAAAAATGTTAGATGTCTTAACAATTTCCCCAAATAAAAATTAACTTTTAACATAACATTCTAAAAATCAAATTCGATTACAAAAAATAAAAACTCACCTCTTTCAACAGCTAGACCATGCACTTCAATATGATTTTTACTGAAAAGAGCTCTGAGATGATGCAGAGTAAATTTCTGGAACTCATTCCCGCTGTTCCCGATCACAGCCTCATAATCAGCATCGAAATTAATATCCACATATAAAGACGAGCATAGCTTGCATCCAGTCTCCTTAAGAAATGTGAGAGATAAATGATAAGACGACAGGAGAATCACGTGAAAAATATCCAAACTTCCGACCCCACCTAGAGAAAGAACGCGAGATATAGCATCCATTATTCCTTCCTGCCATATTGGCGTCAGATTCCAACAAATATCATAACGTGTGCTGATATTGCAAAACGTAAAGGGGTGTCTGGGTTGGAAATTGCAGGAGTAATTGAAGGTTATACCTCGCTCATAATTCGTACTCATAAAATATATATAGTGGTCGATTGTCTGGCCTGCAAAGAAAGGAAAATTACGCTTTAAGGAGCTTTTCATATATAATTAATAAACTCTGCGGAAGTAATTTTTCTTTGAAATAATATTATAAGTATGGCTGTAATTGATTGAAATAAATTAAGATATCCGACTACGTTCGGAACCGGGATTTTGCAAAAGGGTACAAACGAATATTTTATTAATGCTTAGTGGCTTTTGTATTATAATAAACGAATAAAATTGTTTTAAAATAATATTACAATAAAAAATTATTTAAATGCAATCCTGTGCCAAAAAAGGAAGATTTCTCATTTTTGTCCATAACATTCTCTTTTATAAAAAAAAATGCTTCTATAATAATATTTTGCCTATATATAGCTCAAACTTCTGTACAGAGCCTGAACAAAGAATTTTGAAATACATACCTTAGAAATGGATTTATCCATATTTTAATACATCCGATTAGAAAACCTTTAACCAAAAAAACACCGATTATTATCTCAATTGGTACTAGTTCTAAAAACAATGTGATTTTTTCAAAAATCCTAGTTCACTCTTTCTGGGGATGTCTTAACTGTATATAAGAAAATATTATTATTACAGCATTTTTCATAAAAGGAAAAAGGTTTGCAAATAGGTAGTTCTATGTTCATTATTTTGCCAAAATATTGCATTTAAATAATTTTTTATTGTAATAATACTCTTAAAACAGTTTTATACATGTATTCTAATCTAAGTGACTCTAAATATTAAAAAAAATAATTCATTTGTACGCTTTTACAAAATCACAGTTCTAAACGTAGTTCATTCCACCTTAAGATGAAAACAAAATTATTTTTCTGCATATATTTGTTGAAGTTTATGATAGTTATATTCGGGAATATTTATATTTGGGGAAAATTATGGTTAGCAATATACAATAGATTCGTGATAAGAGCTACTTCCAGAAAAAATATTACTTAATAAGAATAAATACTACTCAGAAAAATAGTTCAAAGTTATTTTATCAATAAATTAAAATTTTACGAATCTAAGTATCTCAAAAAGCAAAACTAAAAACAATTTCTAGCAGACGTAACATCATCAATAATTTATTATAAACGTAGTTTATACAAAAAGTACCAAACCACACAATTCTTTTTTTTTTTTGTTGATATTTTTAGCAAAAGTTATTTAAAAAAGGAGAAAATTCAAGAAGTAAGTAAATTACCATATATAAAAATACTGTGTACGATATCTATTCAAAAAAAAATTATGTAAGAACTAACTTCAGCTTAACTTTATTATATCCAGAAAAACCAGTTGCAATAAAATTAAAAATATCAAAATTAAATCAGTTTTAGTTGCAAATAAAGACGCATTCATATAAAAAACAATGTCAGTAAGATTTCTGATGGAAAATACTTTTTGAGGGATATTATCTTCAACACTTTCAAAATGCTTGAAAAAAATTTTAATAAGAATTTTTTCAGTATTTACAGTAAGTTCATTCATTAATTCAGTTGCCTTTAATGTTGCATACAAGAAAACAACTACAGTAAGATGAAATATAGCAAAATTAAATCAGTTTTAGTTGCAAATAAAAAAAAAGTATCCCCATATAAAATAAAGTATGAATTCTGATAAAAAATATTTTATAGATGTTAATTAGAACACTCTATTAAAATACTTGAAAAACTAATTAATAAAAATTTCCAATATTTACAATAGATCCATTGTACACTAGTACATACTTAATTACCAATTTCTATTGTTTAATGTATTGTACGAAATTTCATGAACGGGGTCTCAGGGGTGTTAATCTCGGATTTTTTCAAATTTTCGAAAAAAATATATGTTGTTCCTCATTTTCTTTTGAAAATTTTGATGTCAACCACGTGATAGTGCTACAAAAACTTCGAAAGTTTTTTAAAAAATTCCAAACAGCAATTTAGTAATAACAGTGTTTAAATGGACACATGCCACGCCCACTTATTCTTGATTTCCGCATACGTTTCATTTTTCTGTTTTTAAAAAGCCTCATGAAATATTTTAAACACTTGGGTGAATGAGAAGGAAGCTTGCAACTCAACACATTCATTCTTTCTGTGTTTACATTCTGTTTTGGTAACGCTACCACGTTGTTTGAAATAAGTTATCGAAATTCAAAACAACGTTGTTTGAAATCGTTTATCGAAAGTCAAAACATTATTTATCTTTTGATTTGAAATGGAAAATATACATCGTAGAACTTCAGGTAAACACGTCCTAAGAAAAGAAGTTTTAGAGGGAACCAATTCATGAAGGTATGTCCTGATACAAATGTTGCAGAAAGGAGAGATACAGGTAAGTGTGCTTCCAGTAATAAAATCTCAGGAATTCAGACTTCATTAAAGTCAAATCTTGTTAAGGTAAGTGAAAACTTCAAAGGATATCGTGTTTTTGATTTTATTTCAACCTTTAGCTCTATTTTGTCAGTATCATGCTGTTTAAAATGTCATAAACCATTAACAATTAATGAAAAACCCACTCGTGGTTTATGTTCGAATTTTGAAATACATTGTAAAAACTGTGGGAGTATTTGTACTTTTTCAAGCTGTGAAAACACTGGGAATAAAAATAATGCTAAAGAAATTAACAGAAGATCTATTTTAGCAATGAGATGCATAGGTCAAGGTTTAGAGTCATTAAAAATCTTTTGTGCTGTAATGAGTCTTCCTAATCCTGTTGAACAAAAATCATATGATGTTATTAATAATAAACTTTCACTTGTTATGAAGGAAGTCGCCAAAGATAGCATGAGCAGGGCAGCTGTCGAAGAAAATTCTTCGTCACCTGATAACATTTTAACGGTAAGGGGTGATGGGACCTGGAAGAGAGAGGACATTCATCGTTGATTGGAGTATGTACTCTAATAGGTGCCGAAACAGTTAAGGTTTGGGATAGGGAAGTGTTGTCCTCATTTTGCAAAGGATGCGACAGTTATAAAGGGGTAAAGTTTGGTATCTACAATAAATAACAAAGAGCGCATAAGATTTCATGTAGAAAAAATTATTCTGGCTCTGCTGGTAAGATGGAGGTTGACGGGATGTTGAGGATTTTTAATCGATCAGAAAAGCTTCACAAAAAACCTGAAATATTCGAACTGCATAGGAGATGGTGACACAAAAACATTCAATGCCCTTTCTGAAAGCAAGCTATACGGCGATGACCATCTTATTCAGAAAATAGAATGTGTAGGCTATGTGCAAAAGAGAATGGGTGACTTAGGAAGCTTAAATTAGTATGTGGTAAAAAGAAATTATCTGATGGTAAAACTATAGGCGGTAAATGTAGGTTAAATAGTTTAATTGATAAGCTTGCGCATTACTATGGTAATGCTATTCCATGCAATTCTACTAGTGTAAAGGAAATGCGGAAAGCCATTTGGGCTGTTTGGGGTCATTCTTGCAGCACCGATGATGAACCGATGCACCACTGGTTTTGTCCTACAAATCCAAATACATGGTGTAAGTATAATGCCGCAATTAATAATAATTTACAAAATTATAAACACAAACCCTCAGTTGCTAAAGCTGTTCGAGATCTAATTAAGCCTGTATTTGTAGACTTATCTCATCCAGCACTCCTGAAGAAATGTTTAGGATGTAAGACACAGAATCCTAATGAAAGTTTAAATTCATTAATCTGGAAGTTTTGTCCTAAGACGATTGGTTCTAGCCTTCAGATTGCAGAGATTGCTGCAAATCTAGCAACCAGCATTTTTAATGATGGAAATCAAATGCTTATTACTATTTTAGAGAAATTTGGCTTAAAAATTAACAAAAATGTTTGTGTGTCCCTGGCTGAACGTGACAATCGTCGAATCTTTACGTCAAGAAAGAGGAGCTTAGCATCATCTTTTGAAGATCGCAGAGCCAAAAAAATTTAAAAAAGACTAGATAAATTGAGCTGTTTGAGCAACAGGAAGGCATATCGTATGATCCTGGAGCATTTTAGCATGTAAGTTTTAAAATTTATTTTCTCAAATTCAATTTAAAACTTTAAAGCCTTTTTTCTCAGTTTGTGTTTTTTTCACGCAAGCGCATTCGTTTCAAAAACTATCATACTTTGATGCATAAAACTTTACAGAATTATAAACTCTATCATAATCTTTAAATCCTAGCTATTTATAGTATTACATATTTGTAATTTTTTGAAAATTTTTAAAAAAATTTAAAAACTGTACTTTTTTATTTTTTAAAAATATTATTTTTTATTCTATTTATATAAAATCGCTACCACATGTAATAAGGATATATTTGACTTTATAAATCAACTTATTGCTAGTAATTAGAATTATTATTGCAGAAAATATCATGCGCGTCGTAAAACTTACTATTTGTTTCTTACAAAACTTTTTCTTACTTTTATGTGCTTATTATTTTTAAAATTATGATTATATTTTAGACATTTTATACTTTTTTGAAACTTTATTCCTTCATAAAAAATGTGTAAAAGAATCAAATTATTTCATTTTAACCTCAAAGAATTATTTCTAGTCGAAAATTGTTCATATTTTCTGCTCTCGAAACATTTTTAACACCCCTGAGACCCCTTAAATGTTGCAAAATAACATAAAGTACCTGAGAAACTATTATTCATTCCTTTTATTTCCAAAGAAGTCTTTGTATGCTAATATCTTATCTAAAAGTAATATAACCTTTCAAAAATCTAATGTTCTTTAGGTTGCATTTTTGTTCAAATTTAATTAAATTTTGAATTAGAAAGGAGTATCTAAGCTTTACTGTTGCTCAGCTTTTCGAATTTCATGCCCAAGGGAATTGTGTTTGTGTAGGTGACATTATCTTAATTATAGTTCAAATAGAAGGACTGCATTCTAAATACTAGAATCTTAATTAGTTTCTGGTCTAGACATTCAACAGGCGTAATCTCTTTACTCGCAACATAAATCGATTTTTCGTATAACTCTAAAAATCAACATATATTATAATTTTTCCAAGTTCTCCAAAAGGCAGAATAACATCAGTTTTATACAGGTAATAATCAAATACTGTAAAAAAAGAGCATTTCTAAAAAGGAATCTTTTTTTGAAATTTTTCAAATTCTACTTTCAATTCTGGAAACGTTTTCAGATAAAATGCTATTTAACATCTATATTTGTAAAGAATGTTTGACGACGCATACATGAAGCAAAAATCGATGTTTATGGGGTATTTCAGGGTGAACAATGAATTCCTCGTTCCTTTCAGGATTCTGTATGCGTGCTTTTAGATTTCATTGGTAAATGGAGTTATGTTTCTGGTTTTCGTTTGTCGATTTGAAGCTTAAAGCGGCTATATGTTCATGATTGCTGCTCACTTATTATTTTGCAGCATCTATTTCTAATATACTGCGTTTCTATTTTTATTCAGCTATTGAACTATACTTTTTTTTTATAAAAAAGTAAGTTAGTCAACCATTATTCATCATAGCATTTCAGTTATGTTTTTGTTAAGATTTTATTTTTTGTAAAACAAAAAAATATTGTATATAAGTTACCAGTGACCTTAATGTTATAAATGTATAAAAGTATAGTCCCACAGTGTTAATAATATTGACTCTCAGTGAATATAGTGCAAATAATAGTCTCTCTCTCTCTCTCTCTCTCTCTCTGTGTGTGTGTGTGTGTGTGTGTGTGTGTGTGTGTGTGTGTGTGTGTGTGTGTGTGTGTGTGTGTGTGTGTGTGTGTGTGTGTGTGTGTGTGTGTGTGTGTGTGTGTGTGTGTGTGTGTGTGTGTGTGTGTGTGTGTGTGTGTGTGTTGCGCATTAACCAATATTATAGCTGATAAGCATTTTAAGCACTCTTTTAAAATATGAATAATAATCTGATGATTATTTTTCTCTAAAATTAACTGTCAATTCTCAAAATTTACCCATCATTTCAAAATGATTTCAAAATGATCTCATATGGTTCAATTAACTTTCAATGAATAATAAATTATGTTTTTGAATTTATGTGATAGCTTTAAACACGCCACTTCTTTAATAAGTTGTTATTAAATTCTTGTTCTTATTTTCTGAATTTTCTGCATTAACTAATTTGGAAGTTGCACATTATACGCGTGATTTTGGGAAATTTGTTAAATGACTGTAAAGGCAAAATTTCAATAGCTATCCATAAGTTTTAACACTAAAAAAATCTACTAAAAAACTTCATTCGTGAAATAACAATATTTAAAGCTGATAGCATTTAAGTCCTATCAGAATTACGAAACACCAATATAAGAAGCTTTAATCTTAAATTAAGTGTACTAAACATAAATATTTCATGTTCGTATTATTTTTATTCAAATGTTTTTACTCATATTCTTAAATATTTTTAATGTATTTGCTCCTCCTATTCATTTTGAGGGAGAAATTATTTTAATACAGAAAGGGCTTTCTTTTATCAAACCAATTTTAAAATATTACTTCGAAAATTCAGTGATTTGTCTAAAATTGAATTTAAAAAGTAAAATGTTTTGGTAATTTTTAAATAAATTTTAATAAAATATCATAACTGAGTGCAAATATTCTCTCTCTCTCTCTCTCTCTCTATATATATATATATATATATTGTATTTTATTATAATTCTGTGTACAGTACAATAAATTAATAATATATTTTTGATAAATCTTCATTTACATGCTATATGTGAATCGATATTAACCCCTTAACTGCCGATTAAAAGTTACACGATTCGCTTCCAATAGTCACTGTTTTTCCCATAGGCGCGTGTATGTGGTGTATTGCGGAGGGGGGGGGGAGAGGAAAAGGCACAAATACTCAAATTCTTCTCTGAAATAAGACAATCCTTTGAAAGCATTGTCAAAATTATTTTATTACATTCCAAAGACTTCGGAAGAGTTTTCCTGATAGTTGCACTAAGAAAAGAATCGTGTTTCGGACGGACGGATATATACGTCCGGAAGACATAACACACCAGTTGAACAAGACGGATATATATGCCTATGGCACTTAAGGAGTTAATACCATATAAACTTCAAAACTATTATGCAAATACGTTATTCTCAAACTTTGAGAGGTTATAGATATTTTCTACCTTTTTACACAAGTTCCAGAACAAAGATAAAAACTTCTCTCATTACATTATTTAGTACTTATCCAAAGAAAATGCTTTAAAACTCGATTCAAGTATCATGATATTTATTAGAATAATTATTACTAAGCATGTTTCGATTGACTTGTAAACAAATGCAAGATTTTTTTATTGACAACATTGAATACAACATTTAAGACAATATTGATTTTTTTTATCTCATAAGAAACAGTTATGAATTATGTTTACGAAACAAAAAAGTACAAAATTTGATGTTCTTTTAAATTCAAGGTTTATCAGTACCATTGGTAACAAACTTTCAAGACACATAAAGTACACCTAGACGATTGGAAACCACGTGGCAATGAATGGTCGGAAACGCGCTTTCCTGCCACGATAGTGGAGACTCAAAACGCAAGAAAGACAAGACATGAACCAGATGAGAAATTTTTCTATTGTTCTTAGAACATCAAAAATACTGGGAAGTCTTTGGCTGGTGTACACGACAAATAGTGCTACATAAGCCAGAGTATTGATTCTGTCTATGCACAGGCCCACTCGATCGCCAGACCTCACTTGCATTAATTACTTCTTACTAGGGTACTCAAGTCCCTGGTGAATGAAACTATCGTTAACAATGCCGATGACCTTGTTGTACGCATCGCAGCAGCTGTTGGGGCTGTCCAGTACACGCCAGGTATTTTCGCTTACGTTCTATCTTCAAAGCGCTGGAGATGTGGGCCTGAATCATTGCTCGTGGTCGTAATTTCGAACACCAATTTTGACGAAGATCATTGTCTTTTTAATGTTTTTTTTTTCTTAGCTTTTTGCTGTACTTAGGATAATAAACATATTTTCTCCCCTTATTCGTGACTAGTCTTTCTTGTGTTTTGCATCATCACTGCCGCGTCATCAAAGTGTTTCCGACCTTACATTGCTATATAACTTTTTCATCGTCTAGGTTTACTCTATCTGTCCTGAAAATTTGTAAAACCGTTGTACTGATACACCTTGTACTTATAAACGTAAAATTATATGGTTCAGTTTTAAAAAGCACGAAATTAACCAATAAAGCACTCGATTGATTTTTTTTCAATGTAACGAAACTTGACTGTGGGTACTGACCTTGTGCATATGAGAGAAAAGGAAAATTTCTTGAAGTTGATGCAAGATATGCTTCAAAATTTGATGATGTTATTTCCTAAAAATAAATAATTAGAAATACATGTTTGATTGAAGCAAATTATAAATTGAAAAATGAATCAAATTAATTTTTAAAATCAGTCCATTTTTATGTAAATTTAGTATTAAATTGTGCCATGTACATCTTTTTAGTTTGAAGTTGTCGTTAATCTAAAGGAATGTTTAAAAAAATAAAAGTTTTAAAAGAATTTCTCTTAAAATTATATTGCTCGTTTTCATAGATCGCCTTACGTATTTGTTATATTGTAAGTTTGAAAATTTTAGCATTTTATTAAATATTTTTTTGAAATAATTCGTAATAATTTTGTTACTATAGATATAATGGCTATTAATAGTTTTTTTTTATATATATTCACGAATACATTCATAATGGTAGCAGTCTGTTTCGAAGTTACAATTTAAAAATCCTTCCTAAAACAACTTATTTGGCCTTTCCAAGTATGTTTACACAGAAAACATTTGTGAATTTCACCATTTATAAATCTTAGGAATTATATTTCTCTCGTTTACTTTACAGTTTGAAAATAAAGCGGATAGAAACTTCTGAAAAAAACATACATTTCTCATTAGAACGCAATCCTAGTAAGGTACCAACTTAGTTGAATGTTTCTTTTCTAAGGATGAAGTTTTCTCCGATTTGGAATTCTCATTAGGAAAAAGGTATTTTTATGCTAAATCTCGAAGAAACTTCGTAGTTCCTTCCTAAATAATTAAGACCTTCAATCACAGTTGATATTTGTAAATTATAAATAGTTGTTTTTGTAGAAAGATCTTAACTTCTTATTTTAATAGAACCGAATTCCGAGCACAGCAAAAAGTCTAGTTTTAATTTTAATAAACATTGAGCATCGAAATATAGCAATTGTGAATTAAATTCATATTCTAAAGTGTTACAAATTGTATTTCCACTTTATTATTTTTTAATACCTATGCATTTGATTTGTCTGTTATAAAAATGATTCCGGTATAAAAATGTCTCTATTATTTTTTTATTGTTTGGCGAAGTTATGCTCTATTTAAAATGTTTATATCTGTTGTAACAATTATCCTAATTTCCAAGTTTCATAAAAACGGATTGATATTAAAATAATGTTGTCTTTGTTCCTTATGGTGTTAGAGATTTTGACGGGAATTAAAATTTAAATTTGTAACTAAAATTTTGTAATTTTACAATTTTTTTTTTAAATTGAAGATAATTTAAAGGTAAAATAATTGAAAACTTTTATTACATATTCGTATGTAAAACATACCGGCTTTCCACAAAGCAAATAAAAGACTATTTTTATGGCTTTTTGCATGTGCTTAATGGTTGAAGCTTTGATTATGATTTATTTTTCCTTTCACGAAAGATGTTAAAATTATTATGAGAAATTTCCACGAAACCACTCAGGAAAAGAAATGATTTATACTGCCATCTAGTGAGCTATGTTGTTACTTAAAACCTCTTCCTTCTTGCAGCATTTATAAGAATCCACATTAGTTGTAAATTTAAGAAGGGGGGGGAGGATAGAATCCTTACGTAGTTACAGCATAGAAGGCTTTGAGAGTACTTTCAGGTCAATGAATTTAATATTGAAGGGCAACATTTCCTTAAGGAATGCACCCCCTTCAAATTCATAGGATAAATATAGAATGAAGAAGTAAGACTTTTGAGGGGAAGCCCAAATACGATAATTCACATTTACCTCATATTTTTCCCTTTAGAAAGAAAAAAAAACCTTTGGAATTTTCTTAGATATTTGATTTTGTTTATATTTATTGCATCAGTTTGTGTTGTTTGTAATTAAAAAATATCGATTGAAATACAATTCCATTTCAAAAATCAGTTTTCCTTTAAATAATTCTTTTTCTTCTGTATTGGTTTATCAGATACTTTAGAAGGAGAAATATAGAAAAAATTGAAACATAAAATTTTTTTTCTAAACTTTTAAAAGAATTTAAAATTTAAATAAGAAGAAAAGTTCTTGCGCAAGAGTTTTTTGATTAATAACTGTATAAACTTGTAAGTGAATAAACTGTAATTTATGAAATACATAGATGCAAATTTAAGAAATCTAAAAGATTTAAAACTGAACTTTTAAGGATTAATTATTAGTAAAAAAATATGTTTAATATTCAGTTCAATGTATTTCTAAAGGAAATTGTTTTAGAAAATTTAGATCCTTATTTATATTTGTACCACAAACCTTAAAATCCTAGATGTAAATTAATAGCAATTCATGAGTAATTTTCAAAATTTATTTCAAACTATTAACTACCAGTAAAGCTAGTAACTAGTGGTTGAAAAACCTATTTAATAGTGAACATAAAACTAATTAGAATTATTCGATGACATAAATTTAAATTTGTTTTTCAGTTTTCTTAAATAATATAGTGTTATTTGCTTCATACATATAGCTGCTGTGAAAACTATAATTAACTGTCATATTAAAGTACAAATAAAAATTTCCCTTATACTTAAATTTATCGATTAAATCAGGAAGAGATAATTGGGGAAAAGTATTAACTTTTATTGATTTAATGAATTTCGTTTCTAGAATAAAGTGCTCTTCAAAATATAAATATATTTAAGAAGAAATCGTTTTAAATTATGTATTTTAACTTTAAATGTTTCAGATGAATCTAGAAACATTTAAAGTTAAAACACATAAAAAATACTTCATAAGGTACTTAAAAAATGTTACTTTAATAGTTTTTTTTTTTTTTTTTTTTTTTTTGCAAAAGAGTGGCTGACGATAATAGAGAAATAATTTACTAAAAGCATTAAATCTAGAAAAAATGTTAAATTCTACTGTAAACATGAAGTGTTTGAAACAACAGCCTAAGCAATCTGGGAAAATATACTGCTTACTTGAAACATGACACTTATTCTTTAAGCAACAAAAATGAAAATCATGAAATACATTGTCATGAATTGTAGGTAATGGATCTAGTGCAAAGTTTCAGAAGAACTTTTTCTACTGCAATGCATTTATTATTTTTTTTTTTTTAAAAAAATGGTTTCGTACCTGATTTTGAAGTTAAAGTACATTTAAATTTAAATGAATCATTTCAAATTGATATAACCTGCGTATTTTTTTAAACAGCTTTCAACAAAATGTTATGTAATATTTTATAAAGATAACTATTTCGTAAATGAACGTAAAACTATTTTTCTTTAAAAAAATATTTTAAATTAAAAATCTCAAAAGTAAAAATGAAAAGAATAATTCAAATTAAATATGCCATTTATGAGTTCCTTTCTTTCTTTCTTTTTTAAGTAAATCATTGTTGGTTGATTTCTTAAGAAATGTGATATAGCTATCTATCATTAGGCACAAAATACATATATGGGTACAAAACAAAAGAAGTGTTACGGTTCTGTGAGGAGAGTAAAACTATAATGTATTCCTCACTGAATGCAAATGTATTCCTCAACGAATTCCTTTAAATGTTTTGTAAAACACATGTCAACAAAATATTTATACTTCGTTGACATGCATTTTACGAAATATTTTTATTTTAAATCTTTATTAAATTTTTATCATAAAAATTTCTAATATATCATTTATTAAATGCTACAGCAAACATAAAAAAAAATGCAGTTGTTTTAAAAATTCCATTGAATTTTTTCAGCGATAAGTGGATGTTGGGTAATCTTAATATTGAATAAATATTTATTATTTATAGTATGATTTTTAAATGTATTTTTATATATATAATGGAATTTTATATTACTATCTCCTTATGTTTAAAAATATATACATATATATGTATATGTAGAGGCAAAACTAAAAAACAAAGTAAAGGAACTACATACGATAAAGGTAATAGACAGCATCAAACAGGGCAAAAAGAGAAAATAGGGTAAAAATATCTTACTTTTCCCTTTTTTATTAATTTGCTTCCCGAATCTTGAAACACCACACAAACTGCCAGAAAACTCAGAAGTGCTACAAATGTAATCATCAACCTATCTTTTGAAAATAGAATTGAATAAAGAATTAAAAAACGCAGTTCTAATATGAATTTTTATAATTTGTATGAGAAAAATTTGTTAATAAAAAATTGTGATCTATAGCTATGCACATTGAATTTTCAAATAAAAATATGCTTCACGTGTATGAAATCAAACAGGAAACAATTCATTTAGAATAGTTTTTAATAAATTTTCTCTTTTTAGTTTTGATACATTTTCTTTATTTGCTTTTTAGATTCTATGTGATTCATGCAGCGATCAAAATACTAAACAAACTTGATTAATTCATTTTTAATGTCATCTTGTAATAAACTTTGGCTTGATAAACATTTAAAAAAATATGGAGTTAGTACAGTTTTCATTACTGCCTTCATGGTAATGTGATAAACAGTAAGGTGTTCTTAATATAGAAAATATCTACATTAAGCTTAAAAATCAAATATACTACACAAAGGAACAGCTTATAAATGCTTCTCTTTTGTTCTATGATTCTCTAAGCATATCTAGTTATAAATATATTATATCCAGTAAAAGTAAAGACAAAATATGTCAAAGATATATGATACTTTTATTGATAAACTTAAGCATAAAGCAAAATGTTTCTCATATATCTTACTACTTAGTGGATAAAGTTACATAAAATAATGAGTCATCTCTATCCAATAGATTATTCGTTTGCTTTCCATACAGAAATACAATACATGAACTTCATTTTTGTTTCTATTACTGCGTATTAAAAAGTATATCCTGAGATACTTACATTTAAAAATGCACATTTCTTTTTCTGAATGCATAATTATATATATATATATATGTATACATCGATATATATAAAATAATATAAATTATACTTTTCCCATTTTAATAATTTATATAAAGTAATTAATATATATATATATATATATATATATATATATATACTTTTTACTAATATACTTATTTTAATGAAATACTTTTTAATTTGCATATTTTATGCAACTACGCAGATTGGAAATTGTTATTTCATGTCGTCTTAGAATTGAAAATTTGAAAGAGATGATTCAAAAAATTTAATAAACTGTCTACATCTTTTTGTGGCTGTCCCAGCTCTTAAAAAAATTAAATTTAGTTTAGTTTTTTTTGTGATTTATATTTTACAACTTAATATAAATTAAAACTCATAGTTGAATTATTTCTAAGGCTTATTTGAAAAAAATATACAAATTAATAATTAAACCTGAAAAATAACATCCTTCATTATTTTGTTTTAATAGCAGAAACTCTAATTTACAATTACATAATTATAAAACAATTCAGCTGCATAAATATACCAGTACTGAACTCCAAAAAATAAGTTGAAAACAATTAAATTCAAATTTCTTTACTTAATGAAAAAATTATCATTTTTAGCAGATTTATATTAATATTCTAAAAAATATAATGTTTTCAGAATTCATCTTATGTAACACTAAAATAACGTTCATCTCTTGATTAAAATATCCTTAAATAAAATCACATATAATTAATACCAAAAGAAATTTTATCATAAAATGAAATAGTTACTTATCAATACTATTTTTACGAAAGTATATTTAATTTACTTGGTTGCTTACCCAATCTAAAGTTGATAAAACTTGAAATCTAACTTGTTGAAATACATTTCAAAAGCGCAGTTATCCAGCAGTATCCCCCTCAAAAGCTGCTTCTACATAAAATAAATCACTTATTTTAGCAGTTTTGCCTTGGTTGCCTACGTTACTCGAACAGTCAACAATAACTTCAGTTTACCAATATGCGTTTCGCCTGTTTAACCTATTAGGGAAATGAAACTAGGCGACAGAGGAACAAAATTACCATAAAATGGCCAAGAAACATAGTAAATTTAATCAAATCGAGTTAAATAACATTCAGAGAGCTACATTTGAGCTCTTTATAAATGATGTCTATACACGATATGTTTCTTGTTGCTCTTTTATAGGACAGAATAATTTTTATCAAGGTCGAATGAATAATCAGATAAAAAACGTAAGAATAAAAGTTTAAATGCTTGGTTAAATATAAAGAATATATGTTAAATTATTGTGGATTTCTCTCGAAGCAAAATATAAGCATGTTAATGTAACTAAAAATATATCAAAGTTTCGAAAGGAATATTGCATTGAAATTTAAGAAATGAATGACTGAATACAAAGAGGATAAATAATCAACATTAAACATCATACTTCAATAACTATATATTTATCAATAATTACACATTTGTATATGCTATAATCTTTGTATATCTACTCTCTCTCTCTATATATATATATGTAAAACTATCAAATGTTGACCGTTCCGGAAGATAAAAGGTTGTGAAGCACTGCTATACAGTGTTACGTCACGAATTCTGAGAACGTGATAGAATTCTGAAAAACTTTCAACCAAATATAAAAATGTTACACGTTATGATACTGAACTGTACATCCACTTTTGTGAACCTTGCCAGAATAAACAGAAAACTATTACAAAAAGGTAATGTTGTGAAACCTGTGATTTGTGTTCCTAATTTCAATATATTAGCACTTGTAAAACTTCTGAAGGAATTTTAAAACATGTATATGCGAAATCAAATTTACTTTGTGCCATAAGAACTGGCTTCAGAATTAAGGATATTCCTAACCACAAAATTCCTCTCCTGTCAGTTACAATTGCTGAGTCCAATGAAAGCTGCCAAGGATTCGTCAAATGTATGTGTAAAACAAAGTACCAACATAAGAATTGTTTTGGAGTGAAAAATGTAATGAAATGTAATTCAAAATGTAATTGAAGCATACGATGTTGCAACAAGTAGGTTATTTTAATTTCTTAATTTTTTTTGAAAATTTTGTTTTCCTTAATAAGAAAGACATAAATTTTGTTTGCTACAACTTTTTCATTTTTCTTTACGTATTTTAAATAATTTTTTAGTAGCACTCTCATTATTTTGTCAGAACAACATTTGTATTTTCAGGAATATACATCATCAATACAATAGCCTTATCTTGACCTTATTTCCTACTTTACCCGTAATACATACATACACATATATATATATATATATATATATATATATATATATGGCCAAAATTTCTCTACAAGAGAGAGAAGAATAAACATTAGACAAAACTGGAAAAAAATTGAAATTGCAATTTAAACAGACAATAGATTTTAGAAATGATATATGGAAAAATAAAATAATAGAGTTAAATATATATATAAAATAGAGTTAAATATAAAAAATATGGATGCTACAGTATTATAAACATTGCTGACTTAGGACAGCTTATATATAAAATAATTTACATAAAAGTGGGGTTGGAAATGTTTTGTAGCCAGCAAACTTTTCCCCTTTCTGTTAATAATACTGAGCAAAACCCTATTGAAAATAATGGATAGAATATTTTTGAAAAATATACTTTTTTTTCAGTGTTATGATGAGCAGAAACAATAACCGGGGTTTTTTGTTAAAATTTCTCTTCTCTGATATATTAAAATATGAATAAATACATTTATAAATTATATAGTTCAAAAATCCTAGTTCAGGATCTGTACAGAATTCTTAGTCAATATGTATAGGCTAAGTATCATTATTATCATCGAAGCATTTTTTATAAAAGCAAAATGTTGAAAATACGTTATTTTTCTTCATTTTACGCTAAAAAAATGCATTTAAATGATTTTTTTCTTTTAAAAAGATTCTTAAAACAATTATATATGTATATTCTGATTCAACTGATACTAAATATCAAAAAAAAAATTATTCGTGTATACGCTTTTTCAAAATCGCTGTTTCTAACGTAGTCTGTGTGATCTCTGTAATTTTCTCATCTCTACTAATCAAATGAAGTACCATTAAATATTAATAAATACAATTTATTTGATTAGTAACAGTAATCAAATTAATGCTGTTAGTTTTTATTTAATTTTTTTCACAATTATTTTATTCACAATGAAAATTCACTGAGCTTTTGGTGCAATGTATTTCATTATACATAAAATAGACCTCATTTATTTTTAAGAAAAAAATTTCATGAATTTATTAAATGCAATTTGTTTCACATTTAACATTAAATGCTACTCACATATTTTATACTTTCTGTTTTAATTTTATTTATTTTAACTACTGAAAATTAAAAACATATGTGAGTTTGAACTTATCTCATTAAGGAAGATGTAAACCTGAAATTGATTCTCACTCAAAATTTATTTTTTAGTAAAAGTAACTGCTTACACACACACACGCGCGCACACGCACACACACTGGACTTCGGAAAACGCATGTATTTTCTTTATGTTTTAACTGTTCTAAAATTCCTCCTCTAATAAAAAAAATACTTCACATCCTATATAATTATGGAAAATATAAGTGGAAAAAGATTTTTCTGAGGCGTCATGTGTTCCATGAAATAAGTGTTTCCTTAATTACGCTTAATTAATTTTTTAATAAAAAATACCAGTAAATTAAAAACAGAACTAGAAAATTATTTCCGGTAAATATTTCAGGAATATTTTAAAAGAATTATGTGGCTCTTCAGAGCATTAAAATGCAGAGTATGCAAGTAAATCAAATGCTAAATTAGTTCCAAAGAATTTAATTTTTATTTAGGGAAACGAAAGAGAGAAGTTGCTTTCAAAATTCAGTATATAATAAGGTGATAAAAAATCAGTTTTACACTTTTAAGTATTAGCTTTGAAATAAAGAAAGAGAATAGGGGTTTTAAATTAGTTTAATATTTACAGTTTAATATTTATTATAATATCTCTTTCAATAACACGTTTCAAAAAATTTGTTGAATTATAAACATTAAAATTTTTATCGTGAAAAAAATAATCATTTTTTTAATACTTAAAATGAGGATTGTATATATTTAGTTTCTTACTAAAATTATATATATAAGATTTATCTTATCAAAAAAAGTTGAAATGTGTTTTATCCCGAATACCATTTAAGTCAGTGCTTCTCAAACTTCCTTTTATTGCGACCCAATTTTCAATTATAATTTTCATCGCCCCCCCTCCCTTCCATACAATATCAATGTTGAATTCAATAACAATATACTTTTACGTAAAGCTACAACATGACTTTAATTATGAACCATGCAAATTATCAAGATAAGTTTTAAATTTTGCATACAATTTTATGACTGGTAATTATTGAACTTGTTCTTGACTTAGTATTATTAAATTAATTATGAAGCACATTATGCAGTATTCATACATTTATAAGTGTATTATATCAGTGAAAATGTTGCTTTATTCTTTATTATGTCATAATGTATTTTTAAGTAATCTTTTGTTTTCGCCTTTTTATATATTTGTGCCCCCCCCCCACTCGTAGGGTTATCACGCCCATGCCCTACAGTTTGAAAAGCACTGCTTTGAGTTATTATACTGATTATTTTGTTTTTAAAAAATATAAATCCATATCACTATCATTCTTCACAATTAGTATAATGTATGATTAGTAATGTATGGCAATTGATCAAAATTTTACTCTTAAAACGGTTTGACTGGCTCTGAGAATCTTGAAAACATGGAAACAGTTTGTTATAAATAAAGCTGTAAGCGAATTAAACTCGTTCAATCAACTTACTTCATATAGTGAAATTTGCGCCAATAGTAAATCGCATCGAATAGCGATTAATTCTAGTTGAGTTATGCTTTAAAATAAAAGTTAATTTTCTATTTAAACACACATAAGATATACTAAAATTTAATTACAATATATTATATAGTTTGTCATTTCGATCAAATTGCAACCATTTTTTCTCCTTTTAAATATACAAATACATATAATGAGACCATTTATATACTAAGCACTATAGATTGTATACTCTACAGGACGATTTCTATTCCAGAAAAAGAGAATTTTGTATTTCACCCTACCATTTATATGTCGTTTGAATGTTTTATCAACAATCATAACCTATTTTAACTCGCATTTTGGGATTTTTCATTCAGACCATTTTAAACCACATTAAAGGCAATTTCCATTCCGTAGAAAATTTATGTCAATGGTTAAATTTTATAGACTTTCAGTTCAGTAGTATTATTAGCTGTAGTCATCCATTTTTTGACATTGTAAGTCCTCCATAAAAACTATAAACAAGAGATTTTCAATTCACAAAGCAAATTCTCTGGTTTGAGACAACAATATATAAATGAAGTTTTAATCTCAACAATAAGCCGTAAATTATACTTCTCCTATCTTTTAGCAAATGTTGCCGTGAAAGAACATAAGAAACGTCCTTCTCTATTGTGTGCTAACTTTTTGTCAAGGCGTAGACAGATAGATGCCTTTAATTCTGTGAGTTTGATTCAAGTGGCATCCCTTTTGGGATTCACTCTGTTCATAACATCAATGAGAAGAATTTAGTTTTTGATTACATAGGTGAGAAGTATTTGGTTTTTGATTACATAGGTGTTATCTACCAGAAAGGTAAATATACTGTACTATAGTTATTTTATTTGAATCATTTAGAGAGGATTAACCATTTTTTTTTGGATTTTAAAACACTAACATTTTTTTGGTGTAATTATCGGTTTGTGCAATTAACGTTTTAAATATTTACAAATGTTTCTGCTTCAAATACCTACTACCGTATACTGTTGTATACTATTAAATGTGTATTTAATAGTATACAACAGACTTCAACGAAATTAAAAAATATCATCAATTATATATAATACAGAATTAACATAACGTAAACTAAAAAAAATAATAACTAAATATAATTTCATAACTGCAATGTGAATGAGACATTGAAAATGTAATATACTTCAAATTATTTTGATGTTATTTATTATTTTGCCTAATCACATTCAAGACGTAAATGTGAAATCTTTATCAGCGTCATTGTGTTTATATTTTACTGTTATAGTTTCTGTTAAAAAATAGAACTCTTGCACTTGAAAAAGGCTATTGAAAGCGAATTTTAAAATTTTAAATAATCAGGTGATAAACATTCATTGAAAATTATCTTATTTTTCGCAGCTCTCTTTTGATTGAAGAAATAAAATTTTCCTGAGATTCAATTGAACAAAAATTTACTGATTTACTATAGCATGCATCAGAATTAGTAAAATTGATATATATTGAATTAAATATTTAATCAAAATTAAATTAGCTTCTGTTACAGAAAAAAAAGGATGAACGGAATATTAATGGTAATATATGATTGCTTAGTTTTAATTAAATAAATATATTTTAAAATTATTTGCACTAGATATATTTCTTACGAATAGGCTCGAAATAAAATGAATTAAAAAACTAAATACTTAAGTGTAAATCATTTGCTTAATTAGTGCTATATAAAGTGAAATAAATCAAAAAATTGCAATAATTTTTATGAGAAAAATACTGAAAGATATATATCTTCATTAGTAACTTCTTAAAACATAGTTCACTTATACGTTTCTTTTTCATCTTCAGCAAATACTTCAAATAGAACTGAGGATAATTTTTTATAATGAGGTTATTGGAGTATTTAAAATTATTTATAATGAGAATTTTCAATACCTTTTTTCTCGTGATATAACAATTATTTTTTATGCGTCTGACAGTTTTGATTAATTGTATTTTAAAAATTGTAATTTATTCACTTCCTAAATATTTTTAAGAAACTTGCTTCATATATCTACTGCCTACGGAAATGTGTATTTTGTTCTGTAAAACAAATTCTGACCACCCATAAGACGATATGGTACCCTAAAAATCATTAAACTGTCGAAAAAATTTTTATTGGCTTATTTGATACCCCGAATCTTTATAAATATGCCTGCAAAATTTCAAAGCTTTACCTAATTTTTCATTAAGTAATGGAGCAATGTTTGATGCTAAACAGCAACAACCACGCCTACATTTCAGATTATCTGCTAGAAAAGAGCCTGATAAATAATAAATTGATTATTTTTCTAATGCGCATCAATAAGAGTGACATTATATATGCAGTAATAAATCATTTTAAGAAAGAATTGTGCAATTCATGCAAAAATTCTAGTTTGTGAATTATTTACTGGAAGATCAAATGGATTTGGTTAAGATTTGAAAGTTGTGCGTGCTTTTTATGATATTATTACGAATGAAATTAAAACTTCAAAACGGATTCTACCAAAGCACAAATACTAAATCTCATTTTGATAACTCATATAATTAAAAATCTAATTCGCAAAGAATAGAAAAACTCTCCCATTTTTATATATTTGTTTTTGGTGATATATATACATCCCATGTGTGCGAGATTCAATACTTTTATTATTAAAATATTTTAAGATACTTATTTAAACAAATGCACATATACAGTTCTTAGATTTTGATGTATTTTACCTATAAATTGCTATTTGATTTTGCTTTTATTCGTGTACAGTATTTAACATGCGAAGGCTTTTAAAATCATGGAAATAAAAAAATAAAGGCATAAACATCTTTTGTACATGTTGTGCATTAGCTCTGAGCATGGAATTAGCTCTGAAGTGTGTGTATTTAGTTTTTTTTAATAATTATTAAGATAAAGTTTTATGAAATATTGGTCTTTCATTCGTTTTTTTTGTATATATTCATTATGGCAGTATACTGTTTAATTGTTCTACATTTGTGCAATTTTTTATGGTAAGTAGTTTTAAATAAGCTAATTAACATTTCATAAAAGTTTCAGACTATTGGATGAATATTATATCATGCTAGTCATGAAATGAAAACTTCAAACTCATATTTCTCCATGTTAAATTTTTGTACATATACTGTTATTCAAAACCCTAAGGATTTCTTGATAATTGAAGTATGGGTTTGAAATTTTTTATACATGTTTTGAAATGTATGTTTTGTAAAACTGTGCATGGAATTAGCTCTAACTTGTTTAGTACGTTTTCTAAAAAATTTCAAAATCACAATTTATGTTTTTTGGGAATTTTTAGAAGTTTAACTATAAAAAATTAATAATAAACTAAAGAGCCGCTGCAGAAAAAAAACCATGTACAGTGTTATGTAGTATATTATAAGGTACTTGGAAAAAAAATTTTGAAAGAAAAGAAACATATTTAAAAAAGCCTTAGGGAGTTAAAAAATGCTTAAAAAAGCTAAAAAAATTTAAATTTTACAAACATTTTTCAACAAATTAAAAAAATTTTGTATGGAATTATTATTAAATATTAACCTTTATAAAATACAATTAAAACCAAATATCAAATATCAAAATAAAAAAAATTGTGAAGATGGTACCATATCGCCTTAAAATTATTTGATTACCATTTCTTTTAATGGAAGCATAGAGCTAATAATCGCATTATATTTCTAGGTATATGGCTAAATGTAGTAATTTGTTGCTATTAACTCTGAGCTTTCAAGTTATAGGAATACTTATCCCATACATAAGCGTTTTGCAAAAAAATATATTTAGTCCTCCACTTCCATTTATAAGGTAAGAGAGCTATTTATTCATTACTTTTAGTATGAGAACATATATATACACACATTATTTTTACTTCATATTATAGGATTTTAGAGCCTTAAATAGAAAGTTCAATATTAGCATAGTTTATTTGTTTTTCGGTAAGAATGCATTAACTGTGAGAAAAGTAGTAGATCAATATAAAAGACTATATTAAGAAGATGTAAGATCAATAGGAGACAATATATCTACCTCTTTCGTCATGCGTGTGACAACAACACATTTATTTATATATTTTTTAAAAAAATTTGTTAATGAAGTTAGCTAAGTCCCAACAAACAAATTTGTCAATGTATCGAGTTATGTATTAAGTAAATGCTTTATGTATAAGAATTTTTAAATAGAAAAAGCACGTGTTTATCATTAAGAGTATGTTTACGGCAAGAAAAATGATAGAATAAATTTATTTGCATCGGCGTCTTTCTAATTAATTTCGCTTTTAATCCTGAAATTGTGCAGCATTTTTACGCATTTTACTTCAGAGAATATATAAGATAAGTGCTGGTAATTATGTCTATCATATGTGTGTGTGTGTGTGTGTGTGTGTGTGTGTGTGTGTGGTGTGTGTGTGTGTGTGTGGTGTGTGTGTGTGTGTGTGTGTGTGTGTGTGTGTGTGTGTGTGTGTGTGTGTGTGTGTGTGTGTGTGTGTGTGTGTGTGTGTGTGTGTGTGTGTGTGTGTGTGTGTGTGTGTGTGTGTGTGTGTGTGTGTACTTTATTTCATAATTGGGTGATTAACATTTTTCTCTAAACATAAATAAGTAGTGCTATGAGTTCTAAATCATGTAAAAAAATTTTACTTGTATTCTGAAATATTTTATACTATGATAAATGCAAAGTATATTAAGGATAATCCCTCTCAAAGTTTAAGTTATTTTAATAGAAGTCTCTCTACTTTTTTATCCTAATAAGGGTACCGAAACTATCACACGTGCATTTTTATCTTTTAAAAATTAACCTTAAAATAATGCATTTTAGAATTTTAAAATATATATTATTTTCCTTTATAAAAAAAGGGAGACCGTTATAAATTAAGCATATATCTAAAATTTTCTTGAACCATCATGTTTAAATGAGTGTTAAAAAAATTCAAAAGGTTATTTTAAGATATATTACAGATCAAATTAAAAAATTTTAGGGAGAATCTTGATGACTCATTTAATGAAACCTAATAAATTGTTTTTCATTTTTTATTATTTTTGAGCGGAGACAAATATCGTTCCTCTTTTACAGTCAGACTGTTGGTTTCAGTCCTGAATGTGGGATATTTACATTTTTCTTAGTTCCAGGAAGTTTTTTTGGTAAGTATACATTTTTTTTACGGTGGCACTTTTAAATGCTTTGTTTATTTATCTAAAAAAACACAGTTTTAAGGAAAAATAATAAAAAATTTTTTATATTTCTATTGAAGGAACTATATTAGAATTGAAATTCACAACTTACTTCAAGATTTATAATTTAAAGCTTACACCAGCAAAGATAAAGTTCATATTACCTTAAATATGCTTCATTTCGTAGTTTAACTGCTACAAGGTATTGTTGCATAATTATAATTTATGTCAATGCTCAAAAAAAAAATTTTTTTTATTAAAAACAACTCACTTTAAAAGAGACTACACGAATCAGAAAAAACTGTTTACAATTTTTATTTCACTTCAAAAACAAAATTACATATATGCATTTGTAAATTATCCGAAGCTTAATATTAAAATACGAAATTGTGACTCATATTTATTAAAAGAGCGTGAGTCTATGTTTACATGATATATATTCGTAAGCTAACAGCACTTATATAAAACCAGCGTGAATATTAATAGTTCATTACTTCTTAAGACAAATTTTATTCTTGCAGCATGCTATCAAGGAGATCTTTTTAAAGTTTCATGTTCCGTCTTTTTTTATATTTTTTTCAAGTATTTGCTTATTATTTTCGCTTAGAAAATTATCTTTTTTATCAAACTTTAGATAAGAACTGTATAAATTTATTATTCAACTCGAATATGTAGAAAAGTTACACGTCAGTTTTTTCATTGTTACATTTGCAATAAATAAGAGTTTCTATCAAAAAGATTCATGAAGTTTTAAGCAAACGTTTCGATAAAATCAGAAAAAAATCCTACGAAAGGAATTGCCTCATTCTATTAAATTTGTTCTTCATCAAGATATCTTGCTAATGATACATAGACAAAAAGTGTAGATAAAATAGAAATAGTAGGCAGAAAACTATAGTATAGTAGAAAATTAAACGGTAAAAATAAATTTTCCAATAAATATTTATACTCGAATATTTGTTTAAATAATATTGTGATTTGTTTCGTTGAAATGTAAATTACAAAATATTCAATGGAATGTAAAACTCGTTAAATATTGAATTTACATAATTAATATATTCTATAATTCAATAAACATTGTTTTTCATCGATGTATACAAGAGATTCGATATCATTTATTGCTTACATTCTTATTAAAATTATCTACATGTAACGTGTTTCAATTACTACTATTAGCTCACTCTCTCCCTATATATATATATATATATATCTTGTTCAAATTTTCAATCGTTAATAAAATACTTTCTATTCATCCAATCAAGTTCAAATAAATTTTTTTAACTTGCAGTGGATGGCACTTGATGTTAATACAGTTTTTTCAATTATTAATTCATTAATTACCGGTTTTCGACGCCAACTTAGATTCAGTTCTATTGTTGTAACAATGGAACTGTTAAAACAATGACAAAAGTTGGCGTCGAAACCCAGTTTTTCAGCCAAACTAGTCAAACCGGGTGTGCATTGTTACAACAATGCAGACAAATCATGCTCTTTTTTTCTATTCTTACAGTTAGTTCACACTAACCTTTATATATATATATCTTTTCCAAATTTTTAATCGTTAATAAAATACTTCTTATTCATCCACTGACT
Organism: Trichonephila clavata; assembly: GCA_019973975.1. Lineage (NCBI taxonomy): Eukaryota > Metazoa > Arthropoda > Arachnida > Araneae > Nephilidae > Trichonephila > Trichonephila clavata. The sequence goes on along the minus strand of BMAO01003070.1, from coordinate 297,487 downwards.
TAAAAAAATTTGGTAGGAATTGACTTAAAAAAAATGTTTTTTATATTACTTGTGTGTTCATGATCATTTACGGATAATGAAGAATCTCTAGAAGTACAAAAATACTTTCAGTTTCTTAATTATACATATAAACAATTTTTACATGGATTAAACAATGTGAATGTTTAAATCTATTAATTATTTGTAAAAATACATTTACCTTTAAAAAATCTAAAAATATAACTTTCTAATACAAAACTCAAAATTCATACAAATTTCATCGAAACGGTTTTATTCATTATTCATTAGTACTTCATTCTACAGGCAATAAGGAAAAGAAAAATATATATTAATTTCTGTCGTTGTTAAAAAAAAGTGGTACAAAAATCTTAATTTTTGTAACTGAATTCGTAACTGTAATCGGCAGCTAATTCGTGATCATCGTATTGTCCGAAAAGAAATGTAATAAATTTCTACATAAAGCTCTATTTGTGTCCTCATAAAATTGATCTTCTAACTCAAGGACAGATATTTGTAAAAGTAAATTAATCACTAGTATTCAAAGTGAAGTTTTAACTTGTAAACTGACAGTTTCTCTATTTCTACATCTCTGTCTCTCTCTTTTTCTCCATTTTCCCTCGTGCTTAATTTATATATTTTGATTAAAATGCACTAATCTGTTTTAAGTTATTCCATGCCTCATATTTCACTCGTAATCATCAATTAAATAGTCATAAGAATGCATGAAATGAATATTTCCAGTTTCCATCGAAGTTATAATTGAATTTAAAATAGCAGATGGTTCAACTGTCTAATTTTACTAGCAATGTTCTACGACTTTTTTTTATATCTTTCATTTAAGTTTTCAATTATTAAAAGCTTTTGTCAAAATGATCTATTCACCTAAATTGTTGAAATCTAGTTGCATACTATGAAAAAGACACTTTTTTTTTGGAAATCTGTGTAAGAAATAAAATTGTAAAATGCTTTGATCGCAAAAAGCTTATATCTAGAAAATAATTTAAATCATCAAAATAAATATTTGTAAAAATAAAAGCATACATAAAGAAAAATTAAAATAGGAAATATTTATAAAATGAAACGCTTACAATAGTATTTTATTTTTAAAAAAACTAGGGAGGGAAAGTTACCACCCACTGTCCACCTAACGGGGGATCCACCTCCATTGTACAAATTATACAACTGTTCATAATCATTTCTCAAATTCTAAAACTGTAATTTACATGTATTATGTGCTTCTATTTTCTTTCAATATACTGTAAGAATAAAAAAAAATTTCAAGTTTTCATTTCCGCATTTTAATTTGTACTTCAATTTAGTGCCTCTTCAAAACCAATGTTCCTAATCTCTAATAATTCCCCTGAAATGTTTACTCATTTTTGTAGTACCAAATCAAAAATCTTTAATTTCAGTCGGATATTCATCTAGAAGCGATAATTTGATTTTACCTTGATGAAAGGAATTATGTTTCGATCCGGATATTTCCTTTCCAGATATCAATGCACCACAGAATTTACATTGTGTATTTAAATCATCTTTGTTCAAATATTCAACTTATTGTCCATCTTCATATAAGCCTAACATTAATTTGCGTCATTTTAGTTCTAATATTTTCATGGTATATTTTATCATGCTTCCTTTTCTTTTCTAACTGCTCCGGTTTTAAATTCTCTGACTAGTACGAAGTTTTCTAACTGTTCAGGATGTAAATTAAAAACTTATTCCTTCTTTAAAAATTTATGTCTTACACGTACACTTTCTTCATTTATTCTTTCTTTTTTTTCAAAATTGTTTTTTTTCCAAAAAGTTTAAATTCAACTTTTTACAGCCCAATTTTATCAACAATACCCTATGTTTTAATAAATTTATTACAGTACCACGAAAACTTTTTTTATGTAGAGAGAGAAAAGAAGTTGGAAATAGTTTTAATATTAAGCTGAATGAATCAGGGCATTTTATAAGAACAAATTTTAAGTTATATATGTGCTTTTCGAGGAACCTTCAAAAGTAATTTATGGCCAAAATAAATAAACTTCTAAATTGCTTATTGATATTCTTAGTTCATATTTAAAATGCATTATATTTTTATATAAAAGTTACATTAAAAAGATTTATGTTATTTAACAACCAAATTTAGTAAATTTCAAGATCTTCTACTCATGAAATTTTTATTATTCTGAACTTTATTACTGCAGGAATAATCGTATGCTTCATCATACATAAGACATGCAAGATTCAAGGACAAGAATTGATAGAAAATACTTCTTTCTTCTTCGGTACGCTTTATTTCTTGAGCTGGGTCTTTCTCTGTGCAGCTCCGTTTACCTTCACAGATCTTCCAAATAAATATGAATGGGTAAGGAGAGTCTTAATTTACAAACAATGATATTTCCGCAATTTCACACACACGTTGCGTAAATTATGCTGTTATTACTGCAAGGTTATCTTACCATAATTGTCAAAAAATAAAGCTTATATTGTAAAAAAATATGCGAGTACTTTATTATAAAAGTTATATATATATATATATAACTATATATATATTATATATATAATATATATAAAATATTATTTTATATATATTATATTATATATAAATTATATTATATTATATTATAAATTATATTATTATATTATTATTATATAATATATATATAGTTATATATATATATATTATATAATATCGCATTTTAATATGCGCTTTACTCGAAACGTGTTTTTTTTTTCTGAAAATGCTCAAATAGAGACAGCAATTGCTCAAAAAGTTTTGAAAATAATTAACTGAAATTTTTTTTGTATGTTCTGCGTAATAGTAGAAGTGTTTTAACCTTCAAATTTATCAATCACTGTTTTATTACAAAATTTACAGTTCTTTATGTGAATATAATCACTGTTTTTATAAAGCAATTTCATATAGTAACTGAGATAAAGTACTCTAGTTTTTGTAAAAATTATAATATCTCCTATCCTGAGGTCAGTACAAAATGAATAGCAAATCAACAGATCAAAATGGAAAAATTGAAAGTTTGTTCATAAACTTTTGGTACTTTATTTTTCTCTTATTAATTTTAGCATGTTTTTCTTAAAATGTACTAAATAAATCTGAAAACCACAAAAAATCCCCATGTCTCCATTTTCTTAAAAAAAAGTTGTCTCAAGTATTCGGATACTTTAAGAAACTGTGCAACATTTCTTTACATTGTTTTAATACAATGTGTAACAAGATACACTTATCTATTCGAGATAAAAATAACAAAACAATTTTTCTTTTTTACTCAAGTATAAAAATACATTGCCCACTTCACATTTTGAGAGTAGTCGACTCTATATAGATTTTTTCACCACACACTTCACAACATCCTCAATTTTCCAATACAGTCTTAAGGGAGACTTTTGAAGAGTGGCATACCTTCTTCTGTTGTTAGACCGTGAATTCTAAACATATCTAAAATAGATAGGCGATATTCAAATGGCTGAAAATAAAAATACACGTTTTGAAAATAACAATAAATTTTTTCCAGAACAAAACATGCTCACTAAATTTTTAAAATTTACGAACGAAAAGAGATGGATAAAAATAAATAAAAATCAAGGATTCAAATAAATTTTTTTTTAAAAAAAATTCTAAGCAAAACAACTACATTCTAGTTCTTATAAGCTAAAAGGCATATACAATAACTTCATAGACCCAAGTACATTTAAAAATATGTTGAAAATAAATACGTTAGGAATTGCAATTTTATCCCAATGTAATTAAAAGTTCGAAAAGGTTATGAAAGGTTATGAAAAATATCAACTTCGTAAAAGGTTATGAAAATAACTTCGTAAAAGGTTATGAAAATAATCAAAGCACCATATATTGCCTTCGTAGGGCCGTTAGTCTTAAAATTCTCCTATGGTACTTATGACGGATTTCAGACTGATATACATTGCTGTGCAATTGACCTTGCCTTTAATGCTAAGGTGAGTTACATCATTATATTATGCATAACTTCCATGTCCTCAAGTGTGATGGTATGACGAGGCTGATGAAATACTTCCCATGAATCAATCCGTCTCATTTGCATTATCCGATTTCATGTGCGCATTACTGTGTATTGATTTCCTCGAGCACGAGCAAACGATTTCACAGAAGAATATTTTTCGATCTGTATAAACCACAACTCTTATGTAAAATTAAGAAACATATTCGACTGTGACAACCTCATTATTCGGCAAGACAGCGGGAAAGTACAATACCAGTACTTGAAAACAGTCTTCTGTTTTCCCTTTATACGAAAAGCATTTGTAAGTAGCGCTGTTTGTGTCAGTGATTTGCGTGTGCACTGCAATGACAATCATACCTTATCGAGACTCGAAGCCTATTACACTCATATTGGATACTTTCTTAATGGTGTTGTCTTTTGGATGCCAACAGTTTTGTTCAATTTCATAAGTTTCTGTTTTCAAAAATTCATAATTTCAGAGTTCATATACTTTGTGTATTGATTCTTCTTCTATTAACACAACAATCCTGGGTGGGACAAAGCTTTCTTAACCCCTTCCAGGTTCATTTTATTTCTGGATTATGGATCAAAAAATTCCAATTTTATGCTTATTTTCAAACATACATATCTTTTTAAACATAACAGCACCATTCACATACAAAATTCCATAAAAATTAATGTAATAAAGTCTATTTAAATAAATGAGTAATTTACCTATAAAGTTAGCGTTTTATAAGGCAGATGTCATTAGAAGTTCGAGTCAATTCTCAATAACTATAAATATAAAGCTTAGAGTACCTAACTTTTATATTGTATTACAAATTTTGTTTATATCTCTGGCATTTACATAAATGGTTATAAAATTACTAACCAAACTTGATCGTGTATGATAAATTCGATAACACGGTGCAGCACATAATCCAACATCGCAATCCGGTAGTAGAATCTTGTTTCTCTTCTTACTTTCTTCCCTTTACTAATTCTCTTTGAGCAGCAAATAGTTCACTGCCGTGTTAGATTAATTTTTTTCTCTGTTGTGAGAAATATATAGTCAGCAAAGTGCTTTTCAGACAAGCATGAAAGGGGGAGGGGGTGCTCAGCAGAAGGACGTTCTTTTTTTGCAGAAAATTCCGCTTACTTTTCAGTTATTCGAAATGATAAAAAACGCATGTGAAATTATTTGGGACAGACCGATTCCCCAGTGTAAATTTTCACAGTGCCCGATCTATACTTGGGATGAGCCAGGATGGTACATTTCACCTACCCAAACTCAGCTCGGGAAAAACCGGGAAGGGGTTCAGAATCTACTTTTATTCCACTCTCCGCTTAGCAACAGTTCTCCAATTAGTCACTCTTAAAACATTAAAATAGTCCTCCACAGAATCAGCGCACATCAATTTGGACCTACCTCAGTTCTAGTTCCAATAGGTTTGTAATTGAAATTCTGAACGTGTCAAGGAGGAGGGATTCATACGATAGATGTGTCCCGCAAACCTCTTGTGTATTGATTACGTAGTCTGGAAATGCCGAATTTATCTTTGAAACATTGACAGATAAATTTGGATTAATGATAATTGATCTTTAATATAAATATTTTCGTCGTAATTTTGATGTCTGAAGAATTTGATTCATTTTTCTGTAGCAATAGTATTCAAAGATAATATGTTGCCAAGATGCAACAGTGACATTAATTTCCACGATCCAATATTTTTATATACTGCTTTTCCTTTGTACATTGATTGTAAATCAAATTTTCCGTAAATTGTGAATTACACTTATTAAAACTTTTCAAATTTTGAAGTCTAATAATTCTTTCATATGAATCAAAATTGTCCTTTCGTGCTTTTTAGGTTTTGACGGTACTAAGTGTACACATGTTTGGAGCTCTGTTAATGTTGGCAAGTAGTGTCTTTTTTGTTATTTCACAAGCTATGCTTTATTGGAATTGTGAAGTTTCGCCTGATTATCATCCATACAGATGTAAAATGAGTTTTATCACAGCACCAGCTGCTTTTATAGGTAAATTAATTTTTAAGAAAGCTTATATTTGTTTATTTATTAATAAAAAATCATAATAAAATCCATATAATTTTAATATTTTTTTCTAGGAATATTTGCCCTTGCAGCCTTGGGTTTTGAGGAATTAACCAATGATGAAGGTCAAACTATGGAGAAAATGATATATCTTCTCCCAACTAAAGTTAGTTTTTTTTTTAGTTTTAGTTTAGTGAATTTAGCTCTGAGTAGTTTTATGATGTATTTTAAAATATTAATCTCAGTAAATTTATTTTTAACATTAATTATATCCAAAAAAATTTTATTTTACTGACAATTTTGTTAAAAAATAGTGAGAAACGTATTTACAATATAAAAATTAAGTAAAATTTAAGGAAAGTGGTATCAAGTTAATTAACTTCCTATTTGTATAGCTTAGGAATTAACGCGAATAATAGAGATTAATAAAATTCAATGATAATCAACTATTTTGCCTTCTTTTTAGTAGTATTTAATAATGTTTATGTACTTTTTTTAACTCATAAGAATTGTTATCAAAATAAATAATTACATAGTTATATCATTATAAGACTTAAAGTTCAAATTTGGTATTAAATAGTTGTCTAAATTATTTCAGTATTTGTGGAAATCATATTTCATTAGAAAAATAAAACTTATAAGGTTTGTTAAGAATTAAATTATTTTCAATTATTTTTCTTCTACTTTTTCACATTAATTAGGGCATAGTAAATATATTAGGCATCGAGTTAAGTGACGAAAAATAAATATTGATGTTACTTACTTTTTACCTCTTACAGCTCAGCTCGAAATACATTATAACTGCTTTGTGTGAATGGACACTAACCCTCTCAATGTGGTTTACTTTGCTGACTTACTACAATGAGATGGATAAAAAGAAGTTTTACTTAAAAATAAAAAGAAAGACACTTTGATAAAAACGAAAATCAATTTTATCTGTGTAAATATTTTGTAATTTATAAATAAGCAAAAAAATATTTTTTTATTGTAATTTGAATATGTTTCTTATTTAGACTGAAGTGTGATGTTTCATGAAATTGCTAAAAGTTATGCTCCTTATACACATCGTCTGCATATTAATTCTAGTATTTACAAGGTACACATACTGCTCAGAATTTTCCACGATTTAAATTTATTAAAATACCTGAAATTGTACGTAAAATCTCGTTTTAAAATCAATATTCCTATTATATATATAATTCTATCAAATAAAAATTTTGAGCTAAGCTCTTAGCTGTTCCTATTGCTTTTACAGTGCTTTTTTTAATATTTCTAGTGAAAAGACGACACTATATTACAAATTTTAAAAAAAAAATATTCTAAGAACATTTAAATGAAGAAATTCTTATACAAAAATATTAAATTATTAGAATTTTAGTTTAATTGAAGAAATAAATAGAAACGGCACGATATATATATATATATATATAATCAAAATTTCTCTACAAGAGATAGATGAATTAACACACACATATTTAACTGCGTGCACACCAGGTATTTTTGTACATGGGTAAATATATCCCGTAACCTTGTATTTCGCATCATTAATCCTGAACTTTCCACTTAATTTTGTTAAAAGGCTCCAAAGGAAGAATCTTCAGCAAAAGAAGATTGGAATCAAATAGCAGAGATAAAATGTCATAAAATTTCTTCTCTACTACATCTTTAACATAAGTATTACATACTGTAATAAGTTTGGTTTTAATGGTATATTTAACTTATTTTTAGCAATTAAAACTAGCAAATAATTTTTTATTCATAGAATTACCATTACAATTTATTAATTTAGAGGCTGACCTAACTAGAATTACTCATATAATCCACTAATTTCCTCTCATAAATACATCTTAGTTTCGTCAAGCAATATTTCAAAGTACTTTCAATTTCAGCATTAACATTTTTCAAAAAGTAACATAAGACACAATGACAATGGTTACTTACATTAAATATATGTTTAACAAATTTTTCTTAGCCTTTAGAATTCCTTGATTTCAGAAGAAAATTTAGAATGAATATGTTTTTGATTATGAGAAACAAAGCTATGAGAAAGGCTTCGTGTTGAGAAATCAGTAAAGTATATAGTACAAATGTTTACGAGGATAGCCATTAAAAAATATTACTATTTCGATACCTGTATTCCTGTCAGTTATTAAGAGAAATGTGTCTTTAGTCTCTTTATAGATCTTTTGCATTTATTTAAAAAACAACACTATGTTTTAAGTAATTAAAAATAGCCTGTAATGCATTCCAAGTAAATACAAGCTTATTTTTTTCATGGCATTGCATTTTCAATCAGAAAATAAATATATTTTCACAACTTTAATACATCAATAAAAAAGAGTGCTTAACAAAAACCATATCCTATTGGATACAATACAATATTTTTCCTCTTGTATTTTATTTCTTCATAATCAGAGAATTATTCAGTTACTTTATTTCAGTGGAAGAATCAAGGAATGCTTGCCTGTTATTTTCAAAAACGTTCTTTTTTAGGAACATTTTCCTTTCCATTAATTACTGCTTCCCAATTTGTTATTATTTTCCTTATATTCAGTAAAATCAAAAAGAAATATTTTTTACAAAAAACTGAATATATCCAGTGAAAGTCTCATTACATTTTACTTTTCTCAAATGTAGATAGAAAAAAAATGCATTATTTTTTTTAATTTTACATTTCATAGGAAATAATCAAAACACAAAAATAAGTAACGTGTATAAGACATGAAACTTAAAGCACTGAATTTTGTGAAGTTATAGCATGAAGTTTAAAGATGTCACTTGTAATTATAAAAATATTAATTATTCAACAAAATACTCAACAAGAAATGTTTGAGTGAACGAAAAAAGAAAATGAAACGTATTAAGTCAAACTTATCTTTATTCAAGATATTCAATAACTTAGAAATGCTTACACAACCTTTCATATACAAAAGCACAGAATATATATGTACAAAATGCAACAATTCATCAAAAATACACAAATTATTAAACGAACAATTAGATATTAATACTTATTTGAACATTTGAAATTTTATAAAATGTACACTTATTAATCATGTAGACTGAATAATGGATTATTTTTTGCATAAAAATCTTTTTGCTTCAAATAGAATGATATCTACACTTATTTCACATCAGGCACATTTCAGAGATATGTTTTTGATACTTTATCGGAATTTCAGTATAAAATACCAATACTAAAATCAGAATAACCTAAATAAGAATACATTAAAATGAAAAAAGAAATCTCTTTACAGTGAATTAGTATAAATTTTATACTTAATTCCTATATAAATGAGAAAATTTCAATTGTACTTAGCAATGACAAATATATAACTTGAAAGAAAATATTCATATTTCTTTCCAGAAGTATTTTAAAATTCTAGCATTAATTTAAAATTTAATGAGAAGAAATTGCATTGTTGTAGAAATATACACTTATAAAATAAATTTGATAAACAAACTCACAACATCAAACAGATAAAACTTTAAGTAGACAAGAATAATTAAATATTTTTAATAATAATATTTGATAAACCATTAATTTTTTCTAATCATTTTACATATTCATGAATAAATATGTTTCATTAATTCCTAGCCAAACATTATAAATTTACAGCGAAGGCAACTTTTTTAGTTGTCAAAGGCACTTCTGTATTGGACGAACATATTACAAATATTTTTTGCAGTGAATAATTCTTTTTCTTATAACATTTCAACATAAATTTACTTATAAAAAAATACGCTCCTTATTGGAATTTTAAAATAAAAAAAGAAACCGGAACTAACTGATAATCGTTTCTAGAAGATGAATCTACCTTTTTACTGAAGTAAATCTTAATTTTAGATTCTCATTATTAAAAAAAGAATTCTATTAGCACCCTGATAGATGAGTTAATAGGCACACAGCTCTTAGGGATTTCACAAATATGCTATTACAGTTTTTACTGAACAAATATTTTCAATATAATTTAAATCAATTGAATATTAACCCCTATTAGAGTCGTGTATTTAAAAATGAAACTTTTGCTTTAGCAATTATGGATACCAACGTTACTTACTGTGTAGATAGAGAAGCGAAAAAAAAACACTTTGTAACATAAATTGATAATAATAACACTTTCAAAATAAATTTCTTTTATTTTTTCTAAAATTTGATGCTTGTATTTTTGTATAGTAGCAATGCACATTTTATTCATTCACATTATTATAAGCATATAATTCAAATAAAAGACAGTCAGTAAAATTATTTACAAAGGCTTCAGGAACATATAAGATTCATAAAAAAATACAATACTTGTATTTACACAAAAATTTGGCCAGCATTAATCCGCTAGCGATTCATGAAAAAATGATCAGATTATTCACATAGAGCGCAAGCTTTATAACAAGAATTACTTTTCAAAGTACGTATGAAATGGGTTTTTAAAGGAATAAAAACGTTAACCCAGTATCATACGCAACAAAATGCGATACTAAATGTTTCAAAACTATCATATCGTACAAAAATGAATTTAAGACATGAAAACGATAAAAAATGGAATGTGAGCAACAGATCAATAGCGACAGTCAAACAAGTATCATTATATCTCCAAATGAAAAATGGAAAGCAAACTTTTAAGAAATATTTGATAAGTAAACAAGGTCGATTTTTTACATTTTTATCGATGCAGGAATTCGTAAGTTTCTCATAAAATTAATGTGAGCATATTTATACTACATCGATGAAATGAACTTCTGAAAAACTGATTACATTGATTTAAATAATTGGACGCAATTCATTGAGAATTTAACAACTTTCTAAAGAATTTAGCCTCATCAAATAAAGCTTTTCGTAGTGGCAGTGGTAATACTGAGTGTGTTAAAAATACTTTCAATAACATACATAATACTTTTTAATTTAGTATGGAATTTGAAAATTTTTTTGGTTGGCATAAAGATCTAAGGCTTCACGCTCTACGAAAAAGAATAATTAAAAGAAATCATTTACAAAATAAATAATTCCTGTCAATCGAATTCGTAAATTAAAATTTATAAGAAGAAAGTCTGTAAATTTTTCAAAAAAGAGAGATAGAGAGATTATTGATTATATTAAAAAAGTATTCGAAATAGAAAAATGATAAACGTGATATAACTAACTTATAAAATAAGCCAGAATTAAGGGAAATAGACAGTAATATGTAAAATAATTCATACGTTGTTTAGTAAAATTCAAAAAATAAATATTCAAAATTTCAACAATTTTCATATTTTAAAGAAATAAGTAGACAATCCGCAATCTTTAATTAAATTCAAATAAAAGACAATAAAAGGAGCATTAAAGGTCATAAATAAGTCAACAAATATTATAAAATTGTAAAAAAGAATTTTCATAACTAAATCAATTTAAAAACACAAATGTTTATACAATCATTCTATTGTATCTCTCATAAAACTCATTTAAATGCAAAATAAAAAACAAAATAGAAAAATTTAATAATTTTTGAAGTAAAATTGTATGAATCACAAAAACACTATTACAAACTCAAAGTATTTATCACTTGAAACATAAATCACTTTTTTCAGAAATTCTATAAATAAAAATATAAAAATTTATGGTATTATTTTTTTTTGTATTTTTGTAACTTATTTTCTTATTTCGGAATCGATGATGCAACATGTTTCTTTTATAAAAAATCGCAACTTGTTTATCACGTGATAATTAAGTATGACTTATTTAAGTACGATTAATTACATACAAAAGCTATCCACCAAATGAGTTTTTCAACTGTAATAAATATGTATTACAAAAGATTTTCAGTTATTTTCATGTTTCACTTGTTAGTAAACAATTGAAAACACATCAAAAGAAAGTTATTTTGGTCTGCAGTTTGTCTCCCTTTTAGGTTAAAACTTCTAACTTTAGGAAAACCACACGCATATATTTCTCCCAGCACAAAACAGTGAAGTCCATTTCTTCATTTATCACAGAATTTCAAGGAATTCAAAGGATTTTCTATCCTCCCATTTGCAATGATATAACAATTGTCAATTTGCCTTCAACTACAGCAAAAACTTTCAATTTACTTCCATATACGTAAGTATACTTCTGACACATATGAGAGACAATAGTTCGTATTCAAAAGTACACAGTTAATCCAGGCTGCTTAAGTCCATCATTGCAGGTCTTACCAAGTGGAGTAACACTAACATCTGGATCAAGTTCGGTCTAAAAATATAAAAAAGATAAAATTACAATTATAATCTTTAAATAACTTCATACACAAACTACGAAAAAAGCATGAAGTGACAAAGAATTTAAGCAAAAGGTGAAATATGTGACAAATATTGTGTAAGAAAAATAAAGGGACACATAGTATAAAAATATGTAACAAAAATACATTTTATAAGACTAATTTCCAAACAATTTTTCAAATCAAATAAAAAAAATTTAAAAAATATTTGATGACTTTTTGACTGAATTAAAATATATTTAAAAGCAGTAATTATATTTTTAAATTTGTATGGTGGTTAGAAATTTGTGTAAAATGATTATATTTACAACTGACGTGAAAATACGAATAAAATGGAAATACTATATATATATATATATATATATATAAATACTACTTTATATATATAAGCCTAATTATATATATATATATAATTTATAACCTAAGCAAAATTCTATTTATCCTCTAACATTTATTTTCACATTATACATATTCGAGTCTTAATTTAAACACCTAATAATTTCTCAGAAAAGATAGTCCAAACATAAGATTCCAATCCCAGCTTTTTAATTTTTATGGTCTGGTCTTCGCCTGTACGTTCCCACACTGTTCTCTCCATTAGAAACATGTTGGTAAATATTGCAAAGGGGAAGTTTGGTACCATCTATAATAGTTTAATTCCACTTATTTAGTCCTAAGTCCGAAATTGCTTTTTGATGCACTGGCCTTTTTTCAATTTTTTGTTTCATGGTATAACTTTTCCTCTTTTTAATTACTTTTTTTGTGATTTTTGAGGAGTTTGTTTTTATTATTAATTCTTTCATGTTTTTATATGTATTTAATATTTTTAATTCATTCATACACATATACTGCGCACTTTTTTCTATTCACGATAATAAAATACATATCAAAAAGCATGCATTAATATGAACTTAAATAAATAGAAATATAATTTATAACATCTAATTACAGATCCTTACTCTATTTGGCTGTTCATCTTCCCAGCTTAGCTTTTTCACTCTTCGAGGAATAGAGCCATTTGGCCAGTAAATATTTTGAACCTTTCCGTTACTTAATCCACTTCCGGGTCTTGTTGTGAAATTTCCTAGCTGATGATCATCCCTCAAAGTTCCATTCCCTTGCCAAGCACTCACTTCCGATGGCGAGGGAGGTAACTGTCCTCTATGTATAGTACCTTGATGATTATGATCTGCCATATTAAATACTGGGTTTTCAACACCTGACTGATGCTCCACAGCATTATGGTTCTGTCCACCTTGAGGTTTGTTGTTATTGTTACTTTGAAGATTACCTCCTGATATGTAAGTTGCCATTTTATTCACCATAGGCTGTCCACCGGAGGAAACAACACTAGGAATTCTGTCTCTGTATTGTTTCCTAAGCACAAGTAAAAGTTTATTTATTTTAAATTTTAGTCAGGCAGAAAAAATATAACAATTAAATATAATTAAATAACTTCAAATAACTTTCAATTTACATTTTTTATACTTAATATTGGTTTAAAAATAAATGAATAATTTTATTTGTTCTGCAAATTTTAAAAATAATAAGTAAAAATAAGCAGTGGTCAAATAATTAAAGAAAATAATGATGTAGAATTTTTCTAATTAATGCCTTGTGCAATGAAATATTTTCATTGTGTGAATTATTTGAAAGTTATAGAAAAAAAAATTTATTTTCATATTCTGAAATTAAAAAGTTACATAAAAATGTTTAAAATATATTAAATATGTTTTAAACCAAGTATTTACTAAATTAAATGAGGGATTCAGTAATCAAGAAATAAGAGAAGGGGAGAGGGATTTCATAAATATATAAATATTCTCTATTTGTGTGTGGGAGAGAGAGTGTGTATGTGTGTGAGGATATGTTATGGTTTAATAGTAATACTTATTCTCTAGAGAACTATATCAAATATGAGAAACGCAGCTTATTTTTTTTAAAAAATGTTTTAAAAAGTATGAAATTATAATTTTAGAAATATTACTTTCCGTAGTAAATAATACTTGATTTACGACTGATATTAAAAAATTGCACTATTTTAATTGAACTAAATACATTCACTAACAATGAAGTATCATATAGCTTATAATATTGTCAAATAGATTTTGAAATTTTAAATAATTATTCTTAGAAATTTTTTTTCAATTAATTCTAATATTTTGTGCTTACAAAACAAAGTATTCAACTGTCAGATAAAAATACAGACTCGAAAATTCACATAACTTTACTGAAATTAGATATAAATCAATAAAAATAACAAAGAACTAAAGAAAATTACATAACTGCATGAAAAACATTGTGTTACTTCAGTTTGTTTTACATGAGATGATAAATGTATTAGTCAAAATGTGTTTAGGTACTTTAGTTTTACTTGTATAACAATTTGATTATCTTTCTCATCACAATTAAATATTTTCATGTGATGAAAAACTCTTTCTCGGAAGAAATTTTAATAGCATTTGAAATTGGCTTACGTTTTCAAAATATAAATGGTGAGTGTTATAATGACTATTATTAAAGTTCCCAAAAGAACTCCAAATACAATCATTAGAAGTAGAGAGCTGTCTGATTTTTTAATCTTGAAGACGCTGGATTGAGCAACATCCTCTGGAAATTGTACTGTTACAAGAGCAGATGATTGGCGAGGAGGAACGCCATTATCAGTGGCGAAAACTATGATATGGCATGTACTTGCATTCAAGAATTCTAGATTACGGACTCGTAGTTCACCTTTATGAGATATGGAAAACACTCTAAAAAAGAAACATGAATAAGTATTTTCATACATCATACATAAATGAATAGTATCCAGAATAATAAATATAATAGAATATCATACAGATTGAACAAGATTTCATTTTCCTTTTTTTAATTACATTTGTTTCACAAAGAAAGGGACAAATTGATCATACAGATTTAAACAAGATTTCATTTCCATTTATAGCATATCACAAATTACATGATGGAAGTGAAAATGATGTTAAAATGAGTTCTAAAGATGATGAAGTTAAATTTAAGTCAAAATATATTCTTGGCTACTAGTATAGGCAAATTTTAATTTGTTAATAAATGATTGAATAGTATATTGTATCCTTAAATGTTAAATTTACCACTGAAAATTATTCAATGGTTAAATTAAATTAGAATTATTCAAAGATATAATTTAAAAAATACTTTTAAATACATATCGTATGTAAATAAATATTACTTCAGAGTATCAAAATTATTAGAATTATTCAAAAATGTTAAAAAATACTACTTAAGTATAATCTTAAATACAAATAGTATGTATATTTCAATATTATTTCGAAGACTCATTTAATTTTCTATGAAATGTATTATAAAAACACGAAGTAAATATGTCATTCGTAAACTTATATTTTCTTCAGAAAAATTATTTTTCCTACCTTGCGTAAGTGCCTTTCAGATTTAACTCGATTGAATCATTCACATCGCCGTCCTTAACCTGGATAGAATACACAAAATAAAATTATTTAAATATATTGGTCGCTTTTAGAAATTATATAATATTATACATGAATAAAACGATTAATTCTTATACGTAAATTTTCGTGATTATGCCTCACTTATTTACTAAAGAAACAGATTTCTATATTAATATTTTACAAAATACATTATTTTAATATTTCCACGAATAATTTGATAGATTCATATACACTGCCGGATAACCAAAAAGGCGCCACAAAAAAAAGAACAAGAGATATCAAAGCCAAATTTACTTCACAAATAACATAAGAAATATGTGTGATATGATTGAAATAACAACTCCATTCGATATAAAGAAAACTAAGAAATAAATATTTTGTATAGCCGTATAGAGGAGAGTAATTGCTACTACACGCCTTGGCATCGTAAGAAAATGCTTTGAGTATGTTCTTGGGGTATGTTAAGCCTTGTTGTTTCCCTAAGTTTCCAAAGTTCATCTGGTGTAGCAGTGGATGGTATATGCTGGGTCAATTATTTGCCAATCAACGAATACAGGCTTTCGATGGGCTACTGATTAGAATAAATGGTTGGTCAAGGCAGCAGTGCAACCTGGGGGAAAAGAAGAACTACTGATCATTGTTGTGTTCTACGTGGGATGTATTCTCCTGTTGGAACTTAGCCACATGCAAAACTTAAAGTTTGGATGAAAACAAGTACAAAAAAATCAGAGGTATCAATGCTTAAAATACATTACAGTGAAATAGTAATGCATTTTAAGGGAGAGATAAAATATCATGGTACCCCTAACCATAATATCAATGAAAGACGAGGCTAGAGCAATGTATAAAGTTAGAATCATACAATCTCTCTCACAGTGCAGTTAAAGCTGCATACGACCATAGTAGTTTTGTTGATAGAATTTGTCTGAAAGACAATGTTATGCTATTTATTTGTCCATGTCTGTCACTTAACGCACAATTACTACCACATATGGCAGCATTGTATAATCAAATGTCATCTCAATAACTGCCTCTCTGCTTCAGAAGAAGCAGAATAGAATGGCTTGACACAGATTGTGGCGCAGAAGAATTTAATTATTGCACCAAGGTTGGTTCTTCAAATAGAATAGCAATTCGCCATTGCCGTGGATAGAACATGCTTACTTCCATGGGGTTCACGTTGGTCGATTCGTCCCTTTAGCATTCATCGATTGTATATTCACGTCATTCTGGCTTGATTTTGTACAATGAGTGATCACAGATTTCTCGGCAGGATAATTTGCAAATTCTATTAACCATATCTCTTCCTATATCATACTCAGAAAAATGCTCGAATAACTTCCGTTTTTTTTCCGACGAGATATACAGAAACTTCTCACGTAAGAAAACAGTTCCAGTTCTTAAAATCAACCTTCTGTTTTCCTTTACTACAGCACTTGATTTACACTTGTATTGTCATGCTAATCATTTACGTATCGTGTTGAAATCTATGTATTTTACAAATTTTACACTTATTAGAAGATTCCATCAGGGTGTTGAATATTTGGTTACCAACAATATGTTAATTTTATTTTTAACAGTAAAATATGTTTTTATTTAAGTTTTTAATGGTTAAAAACCTGTATTCATTAGTGACAGAAAACATTTCACAATACATGTATTAAGAACTTACATAAATTTAAAAAATATTTTAATAGATGCACAGATTTGGGTTATAAAGCATTTACTCACTTCAATAGTTCCTATCAGACTGCCAACTCTCATGTCTTGCTGTTTAACTAAAAAGTTGTACTGAGGCTGGGAAAATGTAGGATCATTATCATTGACATTCATGATAGTAATATTTACCCACGCAACATCACTCTGAAACAGAAATGCAAACATTTTTAAATTTAGAGGAAATAAACAGTGAACAAATTAATAGATATTTTTGCATTAAAATCATTAATAGCAGATTTTATTTTATTTCTTTGTTATCTGTCTTACATAATAGTTTGTTTTCGCATAACATAATTATCACCCATAATGATTGATTTCTTTTTAAAATTAAAATTTTCTGTCAGTTGGTAAAAAATACTTTTAATCATTCTTTCTTCTATTTTCAAATAATTCAATTTTTTTTTCTTTTTTAAAGCTTTTTTTATTTATACATTTACTTACGTTTAATACAAGTATTACATTGACCGAAAAAAGCCAATGAAACAAATATATATCTTAATCTCAAACATTGCCATTTTGAGAAACAACGTGTTCAAGCAGAATTTTAAAAAAGATTTCCAGCTTTGAAGATAAGTAACGTCTTAACAATTTAAGAAAAAAATATTACCCAAACCTTTCAAGCTATAAACAGGTATAATGCTTTATTTGCAGTGAAAATTTAAAAAAATGGAATTTTAATAATTGCAATAATCGAAATTAATAAATTAAACCAAGAACAAGCATAATAAGTTGTATTTTATGCTAACATATACATACTTAAGAACACGAAATACATTTTCTTAATTTAAATTAATATATAAAGTTCTTTTGGTAAAAAAGTAACCGTTTTATATATATAGTAAAATGTTTACCGTTTTTCCGTCCGAAGCGACTACTCGAAGAGAATACAAGGTCTGTCTTTCATAATCCAAAGGTTTGGCAATAATAATTTCACCACTGAAAGAAAAATATTTAAAAAATTATTTTCATCTCATAATCAATATTTTTCTCACAAATGCAAGATCAAATAATAAGTAGCAATATTTATGATAAAATAAACGATTTTACTTTCTATATTATTGGTGATTCTTTTTGGAACTGAAACATATATTCACATTTACAGGACTTGTATAAATGCATTAAATGAAATATTGTCTATACAGTGAATAAACAAAATGTAAAACATAACTATTACATTATTTTCAAATATAACTCATTCAATTACAAATGCTTTTATTTTCTAATTTGAAATTTTTCGTAGTAAATGAATTACTTCAATTAGTGCAAACAGATTGTGATCATATCATGCGTGAAAAAAATGAGTTAAATATTATGTCAATAGCCAAATAACATTTAAAAATATTTCTCACGTCTTATAATTTTTTTTTAATTTTAAAAAACTTTTATAATTATATTTCTAGTATTTTTGAATAAATTGGTTATTGCATATCTTATATGAATGGTATTGATGCCTTACTGCTGTACTGCGCTCTGGTTTTTTTTTTTTCATTCAATTTCTGCTTTATTTTCTGCACTTTTCGCAAAATTGGTTATGTTCCAATTTTAGTACATTTGCAAAACATTTTGATGTTCAATTTACATTTTTTATTTTTTATTATATATTTTGATGTTCAATTTACTATGAATTAATAGTATTTTTCATTGACACTGCAAACAGAGGCCAGGAAAGTTAACAAGCCTTTAAAATTAGGAATAACACTACCTAAAAGCTGTCATCGCCCTACTAGGTTTATCAGTGCGAGCTTCCATGTTGAATTTCGTTTGTTTCTGCATCACATATATTTTGTCCTATTGTATAGGAAGAATGTTTGAATATTTACATATGGGCAGGTTGTCCTGCTTATATGTTTGATTTTTTTAAATTTAAATATATTTATGCACTAGCTTCTATTAGTTAAGGTACAGCCAGTTGTTTGACGTTAACCTCTAAGAGAAAAAAAAACAAAGGTAATAATTTGGTTAAATATGAATTATCCTAAGAGTAAGTATGAGAAAACTTTATATAAAAATTACATCCCCCAGTATTGCTTTAAAAAATCAGGCACTTATATAGTAATCGGAGAAAAAACTGTGACTATCTTCTTTTCTGTAATTTGTGAGGGAATTCTTTATGCTTTTTTATCTTCAATTGCTGTTAAAAAAATTGTTGGTTATCTCTTGGAGATCTGTTTACCCAATTCATACATATATTAAGATGGTGAGTTATCAGACAGTTAGAAATGGGGTTTCCACAGACTTCTAAATGTGCCTTGCAGAGCAGTCCACAGACTCTAGGATCAATTTGAATGCAGAAATTCAGAATCAAAATTCAGTATCAGTATCAATAATCCCTACACAATATTTATTTCTTGGTGCTTCATGCTAAAAAGATGTAAAATTCAATAAATTACTGTTTTTATATTCATTTATGCCCAAATTAGGTACAAACGAAACCGTAGGTACCGTAACTTTCGAAAGGCTAGCGTGTATATATAATTATAATTTTTTGTCGTATATGTATATATGTAGTGTAGCTAACATTTTTCGAAGTCCAGTTACTTCAGAGATCAAACCCAATGATGACGTCAGAGACAAAAAGCTGATACTGACTGCCTTATTGTAAGGGGGGACAGGTTTTCCCTGAGAAATCCAATTCCCTCCGTTCCGAGAAAAACCCCTCAATAGGGACATGAGGAGAGACCGGTTCTGAGAGGGTCCCGGCTGGAAACGAGAGAAAAATTTGGTCTGTAGAATTAAAATGGTGTGTTTGATTTTGATGTAATTAAGTTTGTATATATATCTCTAGCCTGACTGTGTATTTTTGTATCCAATACGTCACAGTAGTAAAAAAAAACCGAGCTACAATCGCTAAACCTTACACGTATGTAGTATATGAGGAGATAAAAAAATGATTACAAGTTCACAAACCAAATATTGTTGTTTTAGAAAGGTTGGGATGAAATATTTTACATATCAGTAAAAAGCAAAACCATCTGAGGAAGCAACTCAAACTGTAACACTAAGTATCGAATCAATTAGATCCCACATGACACCCTGCGTCAGATTCTGCCATAAACTTTGCAATTAGGTCGTTAATTAAGCAATATTCCAGAACAGCTGCAGTTGCCTTTAAGTTACAATGCTCTGTCTACCTATTAACTTACGATCAGTTGTCTGTTGGGGAAAAGTTTGGTAACCGAGGCAAGACAAAAGAGTACATCATATCTTATAACACTTTTTGTAGGGAGTGTTGTGCAGCATGTCCCGAGCGTTCTCTTTCGGATGAATGGCACTTGAATATTTTGATAGCATAGAAGCACGAGCACTAAAATGTTGACGACGTAACTACGAGCCATTTAAGTGTCTTGAAGTGCTGCTCAAAGTGATCGAGTGTCCCAACCAGTCACTTCCCACATTGCCTCATCTCGTGTAATAGAGGCATGTATTATAGCACCTCAACGAAAAAATGCGGATCGAACAGTTGTCTTGGTCACCTCTAGATGCATGTGTGGTTAGTCATGAGCACTGAGAATGTAACCGAAATCATTACTGAAGATTGCTCGCTTCTAATCCCCGATACACTTCTGCTGGACCAAAATCAGCAAAAAAACAGTTAACACTATCTGTGTTGAGGGGTCGCGTTTGGCATCTAAAGGGCGTCGACTTCCAAGTTCAATGTCAGTTAGTCTTCTCTGAATGGTTTTCCTAGATTCCACTAGATGTTTGGAGAGTGGTAAAAAGCGTCGAATTGATTCTAACCATGTTTCTAGGGCGGACTTGACCACTCTCGTAATTCTTACATCAGTTGTGTTTCTGAGACGTCCAAAAACTTCGTAAACACCGAACCTTTCTCCCTGATCCATTGTTGCTAACACCGAGCAAATAGCATATTACTCTGATAAAGTTAAGGATATATTCTTGTGTTCCACCAAGCTGCTTCACTGAACAACTTCTATACGGCCCTACTCAAAGTCCATGGACTGTTCATACTGCCTTGTGCATCTCTGAGGCATCTACATTAACAAAATTGTAAATCGCGCGCGCGCGAAGCAGGCAGCTCTGTTCAAACTGCCCTACGGCACAAACACCACAATTCCCAGTGTGACATTGGTGTTTAAGTGTAATTGCTGATGCATCATCACTTATACACATACATACTCTGTTTCCTAATAGTGGCTAGATTTCTTCTGATTACATAAATTCTTTTGTGTCAGAAAAAGTATTGAGATAGATAGATAAATAGATAGATATGCTTTAGTAAGCAAATTCTAATGCAAGATGAATAATTTAAAATTCATAAATGCATAAGAATTTATTCAGGATACACATAATGATGGTTAGATATTTACATCAACCATTTCATTTTAAAAATTATATACTTACGTATTCTGAATAGCGAATTCCTCGGTCGGATTTTCGTGTAATTCAAATCTCACATGCTGAAAATAAAAAAGAAAACAAATATTATTATTATTCATCTTTGTAACGTAGACAAGATAGTTCTTTTCATATTTGTACGGAATAAATATTTTTAAAAAATTTAAAGAAGGTTTTGATTCAGTAAGATATTTTTTATTCTTCTTAATAATCTTTAAAAATATACCTTATCATTTGGCTTTGTTGTACGAACAGTAATTACAACTTGGCCAACAGGAGCACTTTCTAAAGCTGTTGTCACGTAATCTGTTTGTAAGAATTTCAGATCTGTAGGAATTAAACTGTCACTTTCCACAGTCAGGGTTGTCAGAGAATAACGATCTGGGTTATCCATTTGTGTTGCTTTTATAACTAGGGTTATAGGAAGGTGTAAGTCATCTGGAAGATCCTTACGGATTGTAACTTGACCAGTGCGACGATTTAGTTCAAAAAAGTCATATTCTGCCGATTCTATAACAAAAATTCTTTTTTTAAGCTTTTGAAAAACATATCGTTAGAAGCTTGCTATTATATTACCACACACAGTGGATTAAATTATTGTAATAGAAAAATTGAGTTGTTTACATTCAGATACATAGTATTAACTATCTTTTTTATTTGTTTTAAGGCCTTAACTTTCTGATGTTTTTACTTTCAAATAGTTGATTTCAAGCACAAAAGAACAACTCTAAGAAATAACAATCTGCATGCTTTTTTTTTTTTAAAATTAGGATGTGCATATAGTTTTTTTTTAAAAATAATAAAATCTTTGACGTTTAAATTTTATTCCCAAATAAAATATGTAATTCAAATAAAATATTTTATTTTAATCCATCAGTTCAGCAAAATTTTCTATCAATGAAAAAGATACGCATAAAAATATTAAAAGGAAAGAGATATATAATATAATTCTGTTTTTTTCTAATATAATCAACAAGAAAGCTCGGCGTAAATAGGGCAAGCTATATATATCAGTCTAAACATATATTTACAAAACATAAATGAGTCATGTTTGTTTTCTGAATGTATCAACCATTCAATAATTTTCTGAGATGTCGTTTTAAATAATAGAAGTGAAAAAATAAAACAACTAAAATAAATCCTTCATAATTGTTATATTAGTAAAATATAATTGAAATGAGTCACAGTTCATTATTTTTCTTACCAGAATTAAATGAATATTGTATAGGTGCCTGAATGCCTTCATCTGGATCCTCTGCTTTGATTTGTGACGGAGAGGTAACCAGTGGAGTACCCTACAAAAACAAGAACTGATTAATCAACAAATAATCCTTTTCTATACCGCTTTTACCAATTTTCTGTATTCATAAAAAGAGCAATGACATAGATTGATGGTTCAGTACAATTCATGTCTTACAAATTAGAGTAAAAAATGACTACTGAAGTTAGTGTGTTTAGTGTGTGAATTACTAGTGTGTGAATTTATTGAAAATATGAGCTAACTCGTTTGGAGAGATAAAGTTGTCCATACTTTAAAAAAAAGTTTTTTTAAAGTCATTATTCAAAGCAAGAAAATTTTCTCTCCTTCCCAATTCTTCTAATTTAAGAATTTTTTTTTTATCTATATATATTAATTAACACTTTTCACAAATAAAAATTTAACGTAACTGTATTTAATCATGATTAAAAATAATGCTTTTTTTTAAGCTTTCTTTTCATAAAGGTAACCCTGAAGAATTCCATTCTTAGGAATCAAATTCAATATTTTTATTAAAATTATTGAAGGAGAAATACACTGTACACAAAAATTTAGGACAAGTCAGTTTTCTTAATGTAATGTTGGAAAAATTAAATCCGATACAAATAATACCATAAAATTCCAAAAACGTAAGACATGAGAAAATATTCTGCAAAGAAATTGGAAGAATTAAAATGAATTTTATTCAAAAACTAGAGTACAATTGAGCAGGAGACCAAAATATCTGTGTAATAGATTGCTTAAAAGAAAAGTCCAGCCTTTGTTAGGAGAGTATAATCAGCCCTGACAACTGTGTGATACAATAATGTGACAAGTGGGACTCAGATTTGCGTAGAGTTCGGGGAATGATTTCGTACATAAATGCATTTAAATTATTTTTATTTCGAGCCTAAGATAAAAGAAAATAATATTATAGAAAAAATGTCCAATAAAATCTTATATAACATAAATACAAAAGAAGCTACTTTGATGTAGAAGGTTTAATAAAATCTAATAAAGTAGTGTACCGGCTTAAAGATTTTTTTTCTCCCGCAAAATTTGCTCTTAGCATGCTTATATATTTTTATTCCTTGTTTCGTTAGGGAAAAAAAACGCTGAAAGTTGGAGTCTATATTTTTTAAAATCTCTCTCTGTTGCCCTTTTTCAATTAAACTGAGGCCTTCTGTGTAAAATTCCCAATCATCATTCGATCTTTTGATTGAACTGGGTCTAATGTTCTTCAATGTCTTGCTCTTGCTCTAGCATTTCTAAGAGCTCATCAATTGTCAGCTCCTGATGGTGAGAATCCAATAGTTCTTCAACGAAAATACTATCCACTTCTAAATTTATTTGTCCGGAAAGACCAACAAATTTCTCAATCACAATACCAATTTTCCCAATTTAATCTCATTTTTTTTCTCAAACAAAAGACGTATCGACGAGATTTAAAAATCGCGTAACTCCCGTTTCACGTGTAAGTCGGAGTAGCGTAAATCGAGGTATTACAGTATTTACATCATCTGTCCATACTGAGAACAGAGCTGTGAATGAGCTGTTGAGACATTGTTGCACTTTCGTTCAGAAAAAAGCTAAGGTATCCCTCATATATCAACACTCCTTATTAAGTGCATTAAAAATATTTTTTGAAATGTACTTTTCAAAAACTAAATTTATTGCAATGTATTTAAGAGATACGAATATTTCTCAGTAAAATAATCCCTCTCCATTTCCTTACACATTTAAGAATATGGAGAGTGTGTCAATAATAATTACTATATGATGCAAATAAACCCATCAATTTTAATTTATTTATTTCATTACGGTTGATCTTATCTTTTATTTAATTTATTACGGTTATGAAGAATTCATACCAATGTCACCCACGGTAATTTTTTTTTAAAAAGTCAAGCAGTTAATTAATTATAAGTTAAAGTCACTTTTATTCTTAAAGCATATTGTTTTCAAATTTAAAAGATACTAAAGGGAAAATACACGGTCGAGTCATTTCTCACTCAGTCCAGTATTTTTTAATACCAATCATTTCCTATACATATCAACAGATGGCAGCAGCATCGAGAAACACTTTTGGGCGTAAAAGTTTGGTAGAAAGCATTGTATTATATAATTCTTTTGTTAATTTACAATTGAGAGCAGCGTGAAAAACAATCCGTCTAACAAAAAGCTGATTTACAATTTTCTCAGAGAATATAAGGTTTCCAAATAATAAATTTACACTTGCTTCATATATATCCTTTGATAATATATATATATACTTGTTCTTCTCTTCCACGCGTACTTCTACAAAAAATTCGTAACTATAATTATTCTGATTATAATTATTATTTTTAAATTGTTGAAAGAGAAACCTAAATCCCTTCTCGGGAATAAAAATGCCAAAAAATCACGTTTTCTTTTTCTTAAAAAACCGAAATTTCATCATTAGTTAAATCAAAAGAATCTTTAATTGATTTTTTAACGGATCAAAAATTTTGATCTTTTCTTTTGGAAATTCTCAACGTGTTATCTGAACTACTTATTATTCTCTTAATTTACACTACATTATTATTATTATTATTATTATTATTATTCTCTTAATACTCATTATTCTCTTTGTCCATTTTTTTAACGTAGACAAAAAAAAATTCTAAATAGCATATTTTTCAGTTTAGTTTAATTTTTATCCGGACGTTTCAATATTATAAACTATTATCATTAAGAATATGAATCCATCTCTTATTTTTTATTTGCTTTAAGCAATGAACTCAAAGCATGTAACTCTCATTTTTGTTAAATAAGCAATCATTTTTTTAACGTTCAATACACTTGGCACTATGTTAACTAAAATTTATTTCGGAAAAATATCAGAATCATTGCCATTTAAGAAATTATATATGATCCTTTCTAAAGTATGAAAAATAATTATTAATTAACTCGATTTAGTTGATTATTTAAAAATCCTAATTCAAATATGTTTACTTTCATCCTCACAGTATCTGTAATTATTTTGCCATGATCCTGAATAAATATTTAACTTACAATCAGTTGCCCTACATTTAATTCATCGTTTTTCCAGTTCTTATTAACGTTTATCTTACTGAATTGACAAGGGGAATTTTAATGCATAAATAGGAAAGGTTTTTATAGTAATCAACATAATTCGGTTGATCCTTTAACCGATTTGCCCATACACTGTACGGGCACTGATATTTTCTTC
This sequence comes from Trichonephila clavata, assembly GCA_019973975.1. Lineage (NCBI taxonomy): Eukaryota > Metazoa > Arthropoda > Arachnida > Araneae > Nephilidae > Trichonephila > Trichonephila clavata. The sequence continues at coordinate 271,259 of BMAO01003070.1, read as the reverse complement.
TTTCTATCTTTGGTTTAAGTGTATTTTTAATTCTTATTGTAGATTATTATTGCTAGTGTTTCAAGAGATGCAGTTTGTCCGTGGTACTGACATGCTTCTCATCCGGAGTTTTTTTTCTGGTGGAGGCGACATTTTTCTTTGAAGTCAGGAATTTAGATTCTTGAAAATTTTCGATAAAGAACAGGGATCGGGAAGACAATGTGCAGTTTGTTGCTTGAGAAGAAACGAAAATGGAAAGAGATAATTTAATACCGATATATATTTCTTTCCGATTGCAGCGTAAGACTTTGTATTACATCATGATTCAAATTGGATGTGTGTATATATATGCACACACACAAAGCCCTTAACCATTTTAAAAAAAGGCGTATAAGTATGTATGAGAGAAATTCTTTTAAGATACATGAAACAGTCTTCATAGCATGCAGAGCGTACTTATAAAAAGCAAGTACTTAGGTAGTTTTGTGTGTTCTACAATTAAAAAATATAAAATAGTGTAAAAACTTTAAAATTGAAAAGTAAAATTAAATTTTTCCATTTTCTTTTTCTATCAAGTACTTTGCTTAGTTATATGCAATAAAAAAATATGCATTTTTGAAGCATATCTTGCAAAAAAAATTGATCGGATAAAGAGTTAAAACTGAAATACATCCATTTAAAAATAATTTTTTTTTATCAACACTAGATTTCATTTAGGATTTCAAAAATTTCATAGATTCTTCTTGCATTATACATATTCTCTTTATTATGTGTAACTCATTTGCTCTTTAAGATCCCACATATAAAATATACAGATCTAGTAAAAAATTTTAACTCCACTTCCACGCAATCTCATCTGAATCCATAATTTTTATGTAATTAATAAGAATTAAAAACAAAGAGGGAAAATGCTAAGTTGTTTACTAAAAATATAATCGTACCAAAGCTTATATTTGTATCTATGAACTCGTAACTTATAACGAGAAGACCTATTTCTCCTTGCAGGCCACATGAATCATACGAAAGATTCAGATAAGCCGCCTATCTTTATATCGCAAATAATCCTTTCTGCCCTTACATCTTTAATAAGGGGCACAACTGGTTTGAGAACGATACTCTGTCTTGAGAAGTATTGACCATGAAAAGGACTCCTTAGAAGCAACTAATTAGAGATTCAGCGGCTGTGGGGAGTCGTTCCGCTTCAAGAAGGTTAAAAAATTACGACAGGTGAAAACGGAAATCGTAGTCATCTAGCATGACTTTACATCCGGTCTTGACCTTTAAAAGCTGATGAGATAGACGCTAAAATTTTCATTGTACGCAGATCGCCATTGAGGGAATTGAGAGATTCGCATCATTAAAGGGAGCATGACAAGCCTATGTATTATTAATGACATCAATATTTTGATATGTGTGATTTGATGAGTGCGTATAACTAATGAGGAGTTATGAGTAACTAGTTATTAAGTGAGTCTGATGTGGTTAAAAACAAAAATCAATATAAAACGGCATGTCATGTATAGTGAATGTGTTTAACGTTATGTTAAATAATCTGATTGCTTGATCTTTTCTCGGTAACTAATAATAGGTGAATTGTTCAATGTTTAAGTTAATTGACTAATTAATTGTGATTGACGAGAATACTCGTCAAGGGAGCGTTGCATGATTTTGCACATTGACGAGTATACTCATCATGCATAAAAAGTAGATACCATTGCCTATTTAAATTGTAATTTGTGAGAAACGCAAAACATATTCTCGAATTTTAAGATATTTAGAATATTTTGAGGCCAGGCCGGAGTAAAACAAGTAAATAAAAAATATGAAAAATTTAGAATAAACTCATGAGTTTCATGAGACCGGCTGAAAAAGCATACAAGTTCGCGATGATTATGTATTTCGCAGCCTAAAGGGGGCAAAGGCAAAAGTCGGATAGTTGATTTATAATACAGTTCCTTCAGGTATGGTCAGCCATCGAACCAATGCGTTTTTCGAGTAATATGTATCTAATATATGTCTATGTAAATAAATAAACAAGTATTAGTAATAAAATTGACAATTTTATAAAATAAACCCATCTTCTTGATCCAAAACTTTAACAATGTCACTTACTCTGAGATTGACGAGTATTCTCGCCATTGCTCGATTTTCATGACACTCAAAGGTGCGCTCTCTCAAACAGCAGAGCGTCACTCAATTGGTTAAATCATGTAATTTTTAGCATTTTAAGTATTAGTTATGAGGTATTTTATAAGCACACATTTTATATAATTTATTTTTTCAGAAACATAAAAAATTTCAAATTTCACATTTGGTCTTTTTTTCCTAGTTCTTGCCATTATATTTACAAATACAACTGTGACATAATATTTGCAGGGAAAAAAAAGTTTTATCAAAGTAGAGAAATTAAGATGGACTTTTCCAGAATAATTTTTAATCTTGTTTCTAAAAAATAATGGAGCACACTATTAGTGAAAAATTGGGGTCAGATTTGTTTATGCATTTTTTTTTTCGTTCGTCATATCTGCCATATCCATTACACACGAAGTTTGTTATTTTAATTAATAATAAGCTTCATTTTTTTAATAATTGTAAGTGACATCTAGCAAACTCGATTGTGACATTTTTCGTTAGTTTTCTTTGCCTACTTTTCCAACTTAATGAGATGTGAAAAATTCATTTTCTTCCTTATTTGCTTTCGTCTATTTGGCATTACGCATCAGATTTATAAATGTCATTTTTATATAATATTTACCATTTTAAAGATTTACCAATAAAAGTTATTAAGTTATTTACCATTAAAAGATTTTTAATAGAACACTTGATCAAAATAGAATTATTTTTTTAAATGACTTCGTCGCAAACACATAATATAATCCAGCCTTTGTTTTTTTTCTAAGTACTTTACAGTAACAATCGCGGAAAATTTGAAACATGAAAAAAATGAGTATCGTTTGAAAATTAAATTAATGATAAAAATACGGAAACGAAATAAAAATATTATGAAAGAATAACTTGTTTAAAATTTCGTTTAATAAGCTTAAAGAAGGATTTTATAATACTACCTCCGACACACCAAACATTAAAACACAATTCAACAATGCTCTAAGCAGTATTTATAATACGCGAATATATTTTCTTTGGCTCCTTTTTTTCTGCGACCTATTAAAACATAGAAATTATTTTAACTAAAAAATTAATCCCGATTACTGAGATTCTGCTCCTTTTTTTTCTTGCAAACAATTTAGTTTTAGGGGTATTTCTGTTTGATTATGTTATAGTATTTAGTTGATGGTGATAATATGAGATAAATTCTCAAAGAAAGACCCGAAAACAGAACTTTTGAACTTAGAACTTTTTGAGCTAATAAAAATAGTTTGAAAATCTGTCAGTGAGAAATAAGATTAAAGAACACAAATTTGGTTCATAATACTCCATACACTAAGTTTTGATCAAATGCATGGATTAAATGTATTTGTATTTATTTTGAGACGCTCATTAATTCAAATGTTTTCGAAAAATTAGCTGAAATTAAAGCTGCTCGATGAAACTTCCTAGAACTATTAAAAGAAATACAACTGTAGAAGCAGAACTCTTTTTTTAAATTTTTGTATTATTACGTACTACAGGATAGAAACCTTTGAATCCAAATTCAAACTTAAATTTCAGTCACATAAACATTTTTCTCATAAGCAAGATGAATTTTGCCTCACTTCTCGCAAATGCATTCAGTTCGGGTATTGTTTTTCTTATTTCCGCTATAAATCTTTTTAAAAAGAAAATCTTTAGAAAAAAAAAGAATAACTACTGAAAAATTTAACTTTGCAACTCACAAAAGTTACTCTCGCACATCTAAGCTAAGCCTTATTTTTAACATAAAGAAACTCAACGATAGCTAACGACAATCCATCATCAATAAAATTTCCTTTGTTGCTTCTGCTTTTGAATTCATTTTTGCTGTTCATTGATCTTACCCAATGCATTGTACTCTACTTTTTTCCTATCTTAAAAATTAAGCCATCCAAATATCGGCCGTGAAATCTGTTATTGTCAAGAGTACCGTGAGAAATAACAGCTCTGTATTTTCGATTGTACTGATGAGAGACTGAGGCCATGACCTGATATGCTGAATGCAAATTTCTTCGCTGAAGTCAGGGGTAGGGCTGTGCAATCCTCTTTAAGCCAATTTGAAATTTTAGACAAAAAAAGCGGATGCACAATACAGGAACGAGAAACCTAATTCATATACAGGTTGTAGCACCCTTCACTTCTCCCTCTCTTTCATCAAACGGATTAACCTTTCAAATTTCGAAACAGTCATCCTGCGCAAAACCGGATTAATTTTCAACATTTCCTTCGTTTTCCAATTTGAAAGCTTTTTCGCTCTTATTTCACACATTTTTACGCATTGCATTATTATTATTTTTTCGTTCGCAAAAGAAATGTTGTGTAGTACTTGAAGCGAGGATTGCGGTTGCCAATAACTTTCAGCAAATTCTTACCTCTTTTATAAGTTAAATTAATACGAGTGGAATTTTTAAAAAATTTGTTCTTAAGAATACTCACGCTTTTCTATAATCGTATTAATTTTCTGCTCTAAAATAATTCGTATTGTCTTACAGAAGTTACTGTAGAAGATTCTGATAATCAGTTAGAATTAATATACCGTAAAATCCGGCGTATGTCACGCACCGGCGTATAACGGGCATCTATACTTTTAAGCTGCTTTTTTTTTAATTGTAAGGTATATTTGCCGTATAAAGCACACCCCTTTTTTATGAAGAAATGTAAGTGTAAACAAAATGCTCTTTTGCTTTGAAGTCATTTATTTGAGATATTTTCCCAAGATTTTGAAGAAATAGTATACTTCTAGACTGCAACTTTTTAAGCTCATAAAGAATGTCATTTCTGCTAAGTAAACAGTATTTCGATACATGCAGAAGCCTTATTTTCTTATGCATTTGTTCTTTTTTTAATTTTTAAAGTTATCAAATTTGTTCCTTGCGTGTAACGCGCACTCGTAAATTTCGATCCTCTTTATTGTGTTAAAAGTGCTCGTTATATGCCGGATTTTACGGTAGATATTTAATTTTGTGGTTGAATCCTACCAGTAATCAAAATAGATTTTATCAGAATTAAAAAATATTTTCAATTTGAGACATTTACTTATTTAATCACATTTTTAATTTATGTTAAACATGTTATCTAAATTATTTGGATATATGCAAATGCATTATTAAAAATTCAAGTAAAAATATCGGTTCACCTGTAAATTTTTCTGTATGTATTTCAGGGAGCGGGAAGATTTTTTTTTTCTTTTTCATATACGGCTCAAGTAATACAATTACGAAAAGCAACTTTGTTAAGATATTCTTTTTGCATAAATTTCGGATTATTAAATAAAAATTATTAGCACTAAAAGAAGACACACTCTAACCTCAGTTTAAAGCAGTCATTTCGCATTTTATCTTCTCTAGATATTCTAAGTTACCTTAATAATTATATTTAAAAAGCTGAAACTTTTCTGAGCAATGTATTGAAGAAATCATTTTATCAAATATATTACAGTTCGTGATTATTGAAGTTATAATATCTAGTAAATATGTTCACGATAGAAATATTTATCTCACGAAAACCAAACTACCCTTTGAAATAAACTATACGTGAATTAAACTATACTTTGCACATGTTTAATTACTGTTAATGAAACTTTAGTATGGGATATTTCATTCCTTTTTCGCTTAAAAATTTAAAATCACAATATCTCAAAAAACTGCCACCCATATATTAAAAAAATAATCAAAAGATTCCAAAAGTAGCATCAAATGCAGCTGTTTATGCAACATTGAACATATCTAAAGTATATTAGAGTGAAGTGATAATGCAGAGATTTAAACAATTTTCAGCGCATCTACAAAAAGTATCATCATCATCTTTTACTTTGCTTACCTTTAATCTCATACATTATTCGCGTAAAGAGCAAGAAACTAGTGTCGCGCAAATCAAGGCAATATTCAAATGTGCGGAAGACTGAAACAGGAAAAGAAGATTCCGGAAGTCAAAGAACCGTAACCGATATCGCACTCTTAAGTTCTTTGTGTCATCCTCTCTCGGGACACTGTGCTGCTGGAAGAATGGATTACTACGCTTGGAATACCTTTTTGTCCTGGCTCGTGCGCCAAAACTTTACACAATGAGCTTTTGGATGGGCTTAAATCAGCGTTTCTTTGCTTTAGCGCAGCATAATAAAACATAAATTGGATGGTTCAAACAAGGAAGGTTATTAATTTTTAGGGAGACAGAGAGCATTGAACTCAGCAATTCATACTGTCACCTTTTGAAATGATTCGTTAAAATAAAAGAAAAATACTCCTGGGTGTTTTGTTTATATCTTTGTAGCGATCACAATCAAACTTTCCTTTTCGATAAAATTAACTAATATACGATTTCAAATGAATTTGTAATGATTTTCAGTAATCTAAAAGGAAAACTGTTTTTGTAAGAAAAGGATGCTTTTGTCAATACATGCCATAAATAGGATTATCAATCAGATGTGTATTCGATTTGTTCTTAACTTTCAAATAAAGCAATCTTTTTTTTAATTTTAGGAGTTAGATATTGTAATGTTACTTAAAGCAAAATTAATCTGATTTTCAAAAAAATTAAAAAATAATTCACTTGTAATTTGAATAAATTAATCAGTAATTATACATTAAGGAATAAAAATGAATTCTGCAAGTGATAAACTAATTTACAGAACGTTATTTGACAGATCTTAATAATGTAACTTAAATGGTGCCATACAGCCACTGACAAAAAAGTGCCTCTAAAATTTTACTTCGTATAAGGTAATGACCTCAAATATTAGGTAAATAAATGCGCACCAGACCTTTTGTTTTACGCTGTAGCCTTTGGTAGAAGATAGGAACTCAAAGCTGGCGTACGGTGTACTTCAAACCATTAATCTGAAACTTTTCCATCATGCTATCACAGACCAAAGAAATGTGTTGAGAAGTCACAAACTTTCAATTGTTTTTTTGATTAAAATACTCAACTATTTTCCCCGTGTTATTATCACAGAATTCAACTCCGTGTAAAGACAAAAACAATAATTTTCTTATCTGATTCTTAAGGTATCCGACTACTTGCGATTTTTTTTTTTTTTTTTAACAAATGGAGATATGGGGATTTTTTGTTGTTTTTAGATTTTTTTAGTACACTTTAAGAAAAATATGTTAAAATTAAAAAGAGGAAAAGAAATTATTATTACTAAAATGGCAAAAAATGGGTAACAATTTACAAAAAATAACATAAACAAGGCTCATTCTGTACCAAAAGTTTATAAAAAAATTTTCAATTTTTTAATTCTGATGTGTTGCTATGTTTTTATTTTTGAAATGAGCTTCAGGATAAGAGAGAATTTAATTTTTACAAAACTAGAGCGTTTTATCTTAGTTATTATATGAAATTGCTTAAAAAAGATAGTGATTATATCAACATAAGGGACTGTAAATTTTGTAATAATACAGCGATTGATAAATTTGAAGGTTAAAATATCTCTACTTTTTTTCAGAACCTACATAAAAAATTTCAGTAAATTATTTTCGAAACTTTTTTAACAATCGCTAGCCCCGTTTGAGCATTTTAAAAAAAACACATTTCGAGTAAAAATCGTTTTAAAGCATGACATCTTGTTTTATGTAATGGCATCTGCTTTTACTAAAACACTTGTAGTTTTTGTTCTAGAAAACAGAGTAATGAACTTGGTATTTTTATAAAGCTAATAAGATGGCGTATAAAATAAAATCATAAAAAAGTGTCCATTTTTGGTAAAATTCACAATTTTAGGGTAGTCAGATAACTTAAAATACTCAACTACTTTCCCCCATGTTATCGCAAAATTCAACTCATTGTGTGAAGACAAAAAACAATAACTTTCTTATCTAATTCTTAAGAAAACTTTTAAAATTCAAAACAGTAACAACTTTTTCTCCATCTTAACTGTTTTAATCCTGTTATAATTATTTTTAAAGAAAGACCCGTAAAATAATTAGCAGATACAGTTTCTCATTTTGATAATCCAGAAATTCAGTCCACCTTTTTTTATAATGTGTATTTGAAACAAGTTTTATCCTCTCAATAACTTTGTTACTTTTCAGAAACAAAAATGACTTCATTCTTTGAAGTAATTTTTTTATCAAGGTTTAAATGTAACACTTGGTCTTCTTTGCTTATTCTTTTTCACCAGATAAAAATCTTTTGAAAAGAATCCATCCTCATTATCATCAAATTATAAAAAAAAAAATTCTATTCGGGTGTTGCTTTGACGAGCCATAATTATTATAAGCTATAATTTTAGTTTAATGTATTAGTAATTATGCTATAAATAAAAACAGTCTATAAGTAAATTGATTATAATAATAAGGTTGAAATTTCACGCTGTAATTAGTTTGGTGGAGGTTTGACAGTTTAAATTGGCAATAACTCAACTTTCAAAGTTACAAAATGCATTATTTTAAATTTTTGCCTTAACTTCCTTTTGAAGAAGTAAAAAAAAACCTAGAAAGGAAATGAGAGAGACAGACTTACTACAAAGAATATGTCAGAGTAATTGAAATAAAAAAAAAGAAATTTGACTCTTAAATAGCCATCTTATCTGTCTGTCGTCTTCTATGAAACGCCATGAATCTTTTCTTACACCGTTAGAATTAATTTTAAATGAATGACAATGAACCGTGAACAGAATAATAACTATTTATAACTCTTTTGCCTTTAAAATCAAGTTTAGTCTTCACAGAAAAAAAAATATCTGTACAAAATATATCTGAAAAGTTTATTGCAATAAAAATTGTTTTAGCTATTTTTGGATCAAAGTTTTATATCTGCGGTAATGTATTCCATTTATTAAGAAGGTTTTTAAAAAAATTGAGAAGAGTAACAGAAGACCAATTTCATATAATTTTATCACCCTATAATTATTCTAAACTTAAAAGCATGTACTAAATAACATTTTGTTGGTTTACAATGTTTAAAATTTATTCAAGGATTAATTTTTGTATTTTTTATTTCAAATTAGATACTTTTAAGCTTTTTTAAGCAGTTTAAGTGTTTCTCGAGTTCAACAGAGCTATTTTTAAGAAACGTCCCTAATTCGTTCTTCACCTTACAATATATGCTTGGCAACATCTATACCACTATAATGTTACGATATATTTTAATACTTTTAATCAATAAATGCTAGAGTTGGCATTTTTAAACTCATACTAACACTTTCTTCTCACGTACAAAATAACATTTATTAATTCCAATTCAAATCATCATTTCTAGAACTTATTGTAGAATTCATTTGAGAAGATTTGATACCATTCAATGATAATTTGACTGAATGCTCAATAAATAATACAAAAGAAAGTTAACAATTTAGAATGATTATTTTAATATCGCTATTGTAAAATTAGATTAAATTTAATACAGTTAAGTCTTAAGAATATATTTTCAATCAATTGACAAAAAGGAAAAGGGGAGAGAAGAAAGAGAAATATTGAAATTATTTTAAATAGAAATTCTTTTATCCAATTCTGAGGTTTCAATATGATAAAAATTATGATAGGTATAACTATACTATGGGGGAAATAATGTCAATATCTATGAGTTCTTTCTCTATAAAAATATTATACAATACGCATAGGATTGAAAATATACATCAAGACCTTAGCGCTTATCTTCGCTGGTGTTAGCAAGTAAAAAAAAAACCACAACATATGGAATATTTCTTTCAGTCAAAATATGCTTCAAAATAAATATTATATTTCACAAACATACTAGAGTATAAAAACATAAAAATCCTCAAATTTTATTATACTGTTTATTAATATCAATCTATTTTTTCCTAAACAAATATTTCTCATTTCTGTATTAAAATTTTAAAAATAGTTCCTCTTGCAATAATATTAATGCACAAATTTCAAAGAACCTTAAAATTCTTAAAAGCATGAATATCCTCTCCTATACTTTTGTTAAGCAGTGGCGTAACGGAGAATATTAGGGTCCCCCTGCAAAGTTAGGTTTTAGGCACCAAGCCGGACACAAAGGAATGCAAAACCATAACCTTTGGGCCTCTCGAGTCCTCTGCCCCTCCCTCCCGGCGATGTGGGTTTGCGGAGATGTACGTTACGCCATCGGTATGAGGCCCTGTTGTGAAATTTTCGGAAAGAAAAGCTCTGATATATTTGGCTAAGATTGTAACCAAACGAGATATTAATTTCGTATTTAGTATTCTCAAACCCTTTGAAAGAAAAAAAATGAAGAGACTTGTTTTGTTGTTGTGCAAATTGCTCATCCAGTCAGCTTATTATTTACGAAGTAGGTTTTCTGACCATTTTGAAAAAATCATCATGTACTCTCATTTTTTCATAATTTTTTTAAAAAATCACTCTTTTTTTGGGGGGGGGGGGGACACGGTATTTTAAAAGTGTATCTCAACAAAGAAAGTGGCGATAAGAATGTGTTAAGCATCCAATTCCTTTTTGTTCTAAGTTAACTAAAGGAAAAGAATGTTTGAAAATCAAACTGCAAATTCTTAAAACCAACTGATCACTTTAATTTTTTCCAGTTTATCTCCAATGAAACTGCATTTACTTTACATTGTAAGTTCATTTACTTAATTTTGTAACATTTTCTTTGTAAATCGCCTTCTCTTTTGCTTTGCGTATTTTGTTTATTTTACTTATTTCTTAAGCCTCATATATGATACCTATGGCTTATGAAAATTACTATATCCAATTTAAACGAAATAAAAAATACTTAAATTAAAAATGAGTATTTCCCATTCATTTGCTTAGGAGAAAAAGCATTTTAAAAATGATTTTTTAAAACGCTTCTAAATTTTAAGAACTTAATGTGATAAGCAAATCAACCGTTACAGCTACGTGAACTTGTATTAATATTAAATAATATAAACATTTATACACATTATCTAGTATTCATTAAATGATCTGGAAAAGCTATTTTTTATTGGCTTACCGGTATGGGTCTTTCTGGCAAAACAGCTTTGTACCTTTCGGCTAGGAACCTAGGGTTTTGATCATCGGCATCTTGCACCCAAACAGTCAGAGTAGTAACAGACACTTGAGGTGGTTCACCTTGATCCTATAAGACATTGGAAGAAAACTTAATCTAATGCTTCTTTTAAAAATATTCAGATGTATTAAAAGTTATTAGTTAAAGTTACTTTTAATTTATTATTAGATGAAGTGAAACCTAAATCACAAAAATTCTTCCTTGAGGAAAAATTTTCTTGAAGAAAGCTTTTATTTTTTAATGAATTTGTATTTAAAACTGTTCATGATATCTTTGTTAATCATGTGTAAAAATACTCTTCAAACGTGAAACATTTAGTATGGCAAAACTTTTCTAGGACTATTACTTTTTAATAAAATACATTTATTTTCGTTATTTCTTAGACTACATTTATTTTTTTATTAATTTCTAAACAAGAAAGATGCAAATAAAAAATAAATTGATTCTGAGAAAACTAAAGCTTTTTCCTTTAAATCTTCATTTTAAAAGAACTTTTAAAAATATTTTACAAAAATACACCTTTTACGAATAAAAGCAAAATAATTCTTAGTTATATTTCTAAAATAAACAATTTTCTCTGTGCTTAGAGCTTTATATTAACATAATGATGCAACATATTTCCAAAATAAAGACAAATAATTCATAAGAGTAAAAAAAGGTAATCATTAATTTAAAATACATTCAAGTTTAAATTCAAAAAGTTATCCATATTACTTTTTTAAATATGCTAAATCTATTCACATAAATTGAAACAACGCAAATTTCTACGCACGTAATGTAATAAAATATTTATTACTTCGTAGTCAAATATTTATTTAACTTTTGTCGAAATTTTCAAAAAATAATTACAAATAACTTACTTGAGCTTTTATTGTGACTGTGAAATTTGGCATAGTTTCATAATCCAAAGCAGTAGATAAAACAACATGCCCCTCTAAGCTGTTTTCGAATGTGAGATATTTCTGCAAAATAAAAATATGTAAGTATTTGTGTTTATTATTATGAACCTCATTTTTCCTATAATGATTCCAGATTTCGTTATAAGATATCTAAATCCCAGATTATGAAAATATTTTAAAGAAGATATGTTTAAAAACTAATAATCATTTTGAACTTTCAGTTGTTAATTCTTCTTAATTTTAAAAACGAAGCTGCACTATGTTAGAAAATAACTGCTTCAATATTTCTGCAAATGAAAGAAAAATGCTGTATAGAATTAGTTTTATAACTAATATTTAATTAATACATCATTGTACTAAAATTTACTTCTTTTATATAAACTTTATAGTACCAATTTTAAAATAGTTACAAGTTCTGATACACACTCTTCAATTTTATGCATTTTATTTTCTTTATGTACAAGTCTGTATTGACAAAAGCTTAATAAAGTACTGATTTCATCTATATAAATTCTTAGTTTATATTCTTTTATAAATAAGTTGACATAATTTCACAGTCTTCTTTTAATGTTATACACGTATCGTTATTGGTGAATTGCGAAATAAATCATACAACAGACACATTAGAACTACTTAAATCTAAAACAAACCAAACAATATTTGCGAGATTCGTAAAATTTACTGCAACGTTGCATACATTCTTCAAATGTGTATGCAGTTAATATGCATTCACATGCAGTCAATAAAAAAAAAGCACGCTTAACTGTACTGCTATTTTCTGAATCACAGAATAAAAGCTTTTCATTGAGGATGAACGCAATAATTTACAATGGAATAATAGAGGAAAAGATTGTGAGAATTTAGTTTAACAGGTGTTAAAACAGTTGCTATTTAAAAGCTTCGTAGCATCTGTATGGATAATTTTCCTCAATAAATCTAAACGAATGACTCTCAGCTTCATCTGTTTCACACGTAATGAGGGCAACCCACGAAGTTTTTCATGAAAAGAGACAAAGAACAGATAGCGTTATAACGACTAATCTTTAATTTTTACATTTGAATGCAATATTAAGAACTAACAGTAAACACGCAGCAAAGTTGGGAGGATTATAAGCAATAAAATGTTCTTATCTAAGATTCCATGCGAAATATAAAATAAAAAAAAGACCAATTGTCTTAGCTAATAAAACGATAAAAGTTTAATAAGAAATTTAAATTCGTAAAGTATAAATATTACACATCTATTGTTCTACGCATATCCGCATTTTGAATAAAACATTTTCCATTAAAGCCCTTTCCTTAAATAGAACATGCATATAAATTTATTTTCTGTTCTCCAGTATACTATTTGCGTTTATGGATGGTAAAATAAATCATTTGATGCTTTAGATGCCCTTTTAGTTGTAATAGGTTGACAATGCTTTCGTTCAGAAGATCTTGTTCTCACTTAGATGAACTTTTCCATGGTATAACGCTCACGACATTCACAACTAATAATTGAAAAGATCCTCAACTGTACTCGGTCAACCGTTCATAAAGTGACATTTGCGAGGGAAAATAGGAGCACACATAACACGTTAGAACTTCCTCAGTTGCGGAAGGATACGTTTGACTGAACAAACTGAAAGCCATTATATAGTATCGAAATGTTTCTTTGGAATTGAAATGATGTACTAATATAAATTCAAAAAGTATCATATTGGAAGCAATTCAACTTTATCTTTTAAATAAACTAGAAATGAGGAAGAAAGAAGAAAGTGTTGATGTGTGTGGTGTTGAGGGAAGAAATATTGAAATGGAATGCTTGCACAGTTCATAATGGGGTTAATAAACGTACTTTATCATAATCCTTAATCTTCGTATTGTTTGCTTTAAAAATCTAGCACTTAAAACATTAAAGCTTTATTGACATTGAGAATATGACTTCAAATTTTAAAACAGTCAAGAAAATAGTGATTTTTTTGTTATGCTATAAACAAACTTTTGTAATAATATCTCTTAAATACAAAAAAAATATTTTTTAAATAAAAATTGTGAGATAAAGTTACATTGTTAAAGAGATTTAAAATTAAGTCTGGTCTCTTCATAAACTCTAGATTTAATAAAATATTATTAGACGGGACGCCAATGTGATGAAAACATACTGTTTTTCAGTTACTGCCGGCCTTATATTTAACTTTTAAGTGATGCAAATAAAAAATAGTAGCAAATTTGATGAAAATATTTAATTAAATTTGATTTGATGCTTGCAGCTCTCACAGTTATTTAATATGGAATCCATATAATTTTAGTACTTAAACGTTTAATAGATCTCTCTCGTGTTATAAATTTATTAGTATTATTATTATTGAAAATAATAGTAATATAAATATGTTTCAGATATAAATTTCGAATTTTGCTTGCTTTCAATACCCAAATTTTTTAAAGTTTGTAAGCCTTGTAAATATGTTTCGTCCGTAGAAAAGTTTAGTTCTGTAATTTCAAATTTCAAAAAAAGCTAATTTAAACAAATATATTATTATAATTTTTAATGCAATGTGTAGTGTTGTTCAATAAAGGATGACAGCAAAATATGTATGTAACATTCTAAAAAATTTTTTAAATATAAGCATTTAAAAATATTTTCACAAAATAACGTTTTACGATAAGGAAACTTTTATTCTGCACACATTAATAATAATTAAGTAATTGAAATAATCAGATCTCATTTAAGACTGATGTTTACTTTTACTGGAATATTTCTTTTCAAGAAATAAAAATCTATTATTTTTTTCAACTTCATCAAATTTTAGAAAAAATAAATGTTTTTATTTTACTTTCAATGGATGAAACTCGAGATAAATATTAAAAAATAATAATAATAAAACTTTTCTAATTTAACTTTTACACCATTAACCCGTATTGAATGAACAATACTAATTGATTAAAATTCTTACACTGTTATATACCTTGTAGAATTTCTTAATTAGCTGCATCTAAGTCCGCAGATATTATTACAACAACTAAATAAATTCCTTCACACATAAAAATGTTGCCTGTTTATAAATTGTCAGGTATTGAAATAGATAATTGTTTTGATTAAACATACATCAATGAAGTAATCTCAGTTTCTCCAAAATAAAATAAAAATATGCCTTATTTTCTACAAAAATCGTATCAAAATGTATCCCAGAATTATGACAAATATATCGCATAACTGTAGCAAAAACAATAACACTATCTTTCTTTTTAAACTTTTTTATTCGAAAATTCTTTAATGTGCTATCTCTACTTCATCAAACTCAAGAGTACTAATAAACAAAAACGCAGTCTTTTTATTGGAGAGAAATATAATTTTACTCTCAAATGATTCGCAATAACAGCGGAAAGATTTTTTTTTTCAACAGTGCAGTAATCATGTGAAACAGAAGAACGCAAGAAATTAGGCTACAAGTTTTTTTTATGTTGGCCGCTAAAGTTAATAAGACCGTCTGATGAAAGAAAAAGAAGATTTTTCTTTGAAGGTTAATTAATGCACACCTGAACGCTTTCCCTGACAATTTGATTACAATGAAGACGGGAAATTTGAATTTCTTCTAAGAAATTATTGGAGCATGATTCATACCTCACGGAGCAATTCAATTAAAAATAATAACTTTTTATGAACAAGATACTCTTAATGAACCAAGATTCCCAATCTTATCTTGTTTTTCATGGTCATTAGAAAAAAATATTTCAAAAAAAAAAAATCAGCGTAATACAAATATCCCATTTTTACATGCAGAGCAACAATTATTTAGAGATGTTCTGCAAAAGTTAATTTAATTCTTGGTATATATATATACCTTAATTTAAAAACAAAGAATTTCTCATTACAGATTTTAGTATATATATATAAAATATTTTTTAGAAAAATTAAAAATAGATGCCAAATAATTTCGAAGTTTAGAGACAACGAAAGAAATGTTTATTCTTTATTTTATTACTACTTTTACAGTCACTGTATTTATCTCTGAATAAAAATTTTTATTACATATAACTAGCTGACTTATTTATGTCATAGCGAAATAAATATTTTAAATGATACAAAAAGTAATAAAACTTAGTGAATAAATGTTTAAGCATCTGAGGCTTGGAAAATTTGAGTATTTATTTAGCTGTTTTTTGATACCTATCAACAGTAATTCGAAATAAGGCTCGATGTTAAGCAAAAGCCATTCACTTTTGTTATAATGTACTTGCACAAAATTAGAAAAAGCATGTGTGCTTCAAATTATATACTATTAATGCAACATGGTATTGTTATAAATGAAAATAGTTTGCGATTGGGAATTGTATATTTTTAAGAATTATATATATATATATATATAAGTATTATGCATATATATGCATGCATGAGGTGATCTTCCATAAATGCTTTAAAATCTGATTCAGAGATTAAATTTGATTTAAAATCTAATACCTCCCAAGGCGCATGTTTAAAGCACTTACTCGTTTCTAATTCTCTTCATAGATGGCGCCACAGAAGGTTTCGATCATGTTTAACTTTACGTTAGGGAAAAAGAACAGTTACAATTCAATTTCCTAACTTCCGAGAAAAGGATTCTAAATTCCGCGCGCAGGTTTTCGATCCCTCAAAAAAATTCTTAAATTACAAAGTATTATTACAACTTCAATAAAGATATAAACCTGAATAAAATAGCATATTCAGTTTTTTTTTATATGAACTTCCTATTTAAAAACTTTTTCGTATATGTATTCTATATTAATTTAGATAAGCCATACATTGGATTAGTAATCATTTCCAAATTCAGCGAGATATTTCATGTACGGTAGAATACAGAAATTTTAACTTTTTCTTTAAAAAGATCTCATCACATTAAAATCTACTAAAATAGTTTGATTTTTATCTGCAGCATCTACAAATATTGACCTCTCATAGTTACGTGAATCCTTAAATATATTATTAGCAGTGCCGGTTTATCCATTGGGCGCTTGGGGCTGGCGCCCAGGGACCCGGATAGGCTGGACTTGACCAGATTTTCTGGTTTTAAATCTTGACCCTCCAGTGCCAAGGGGGCCGAAATAAGATTAAACTGGCACTGATTATTAGAAAATAAAAATCTTTTTCATAAAATCCTTCATTTTTTTAAAAAAATTATTCATTTAAAAAAGTGATTTTTTTAATGTAATTCAACCTCAACGGTATGATTTTATTTTTTATACGCCACATATGAAATTTTAAAAATATCCGGTACATTTTTTTTTCTTTTGTCAAAAAGAAAATGATAAAAATTAGCATTGTGATAATTTAATATCAGGAATCTCTAAGTTCTTCACAGATGTGTGTTTGAAATAGCAATAAAAATATTTATTCCTGTACTGCATAATTTAATTCTTATTTGAAGTATAGTTGTGATTTTATTTTATCTTTCGTTTAAATTAAATGTTTTTCGGATATCAGAGTGAAGTAGATCTTACTAGCGTGGATTAATAAAATGTTTTATCTCAGTTTAAAATTTCATGCTATTTATATTCAGAAAAATGTCATCCTGCTTTTCTATAAGAAAAAACTATACTATGTTATTAATCAAATAAATCTTTACAGCCAAAGCGACCTAGCACTTCAGCATATAAAAACAATACTAGATTTTATGTAGAAAGACCCTTCTAGTTTCAAAAAAGCTAAGCTAAGGTTAAAGCTAAAGCTCTTTTTGATTGAATAATTTTTAAATTTCACCAAGTTATAAAACAATATAAACAAAAGAGTATATGTTTAAAATATTTTTATTATTATTATTAATAACAGTAACCCTAGAATAAAGTACGACCGGGTTGGTGGAGTTGATTATTTATATGAAAGCAGATTATTTTCCTTTTATTTATTTCATTATCTACGTGAAAGTATTTTGGTTTAATTCCTCAAAAGTTTATTTTTGACAGCAGCAGTTATATTTCCCATATGAATTTTCCCCACGTATTAAAATTCTGCATTAAGCGGTGGCCATTTTTTAAAAAGCGGTATTCTAGATTTAGTAAATTTTAAAGTAAAATATATTAACAAAATTGAATTTTTTTTTAAAAAATGAAAAGAGAAAGAATCTAATTAGTTTTATACGGTTAAAAAGTAATTGATTAAAATTAATTTAGAACAAGATTTTAAGGTACTTTTCCGTTTCGTTAGCACAAGCCATAAAGTTGCCAAAAATGATAGAACTAACACCAAACAGAATATTATCGTTAGAAACCTTTTATTATCCATTTTTAAAACAAGTCGCAGTCTTTTCTTATCAATAACGTCTTTTTCATAACACATCAAAAATAGATAAAAAACCACTGAGAACTAACATTTATATTTTTTTTTTATGTGCATATTGTGTGTTGTCGCCAACAACGCGAACTTGGGAAGATTTGTGCGAGTGAAACGGAAAAGTACCGATTTTAGTTTTAAGTTACCGTTTAATTAAACTAAGTAAATGCGAATGGGTAATGAAAGGGAAAAGAGTAATGCCCAAGAATCAAAATCCAATACAGAAAAATTAATTGCATCAAATCACTGTCTGACGATCTAAATTATCATAAATACTTTAATTACACGTTCTTCAAACTTGTTGCTTCAGTATTACGTATCTTAAAAAATATTTGTTCTAGATAACACTCAATTAAGATATTTATTTACAGCTTTATGTTTATAAAGTCTGACTGTTCCATTCAAATAAAGAAAATATCTAAATAAATTTGAATTTTTATGTAAAACATTTCTCAAATTATTAATATTTTATTTTTTTAACCAGGAAATTTTATAACCCTGAAAAAGCAAAGAAAAAATACAAAAATACCTACCGAATAAGGCCCTTCAGCTACATGATATGAAACTGTACTAAAAGGTCCATATTGATCTTTATCGACAGCTTTGATGCCTTGTATAACAGTTGAACCAACAACAGTAACCTGTAAAAAATCAAGAAATAACTTTCACTCTCGTAACTATAATATTTACACAGAAATTTATTTCCTCAACATAATTTATAAAACTCGTTTAAATGTGGTGAATTCAAGAATAAAAATATGGTCCCAAAATAAATTTTAAAATGGAAATATGGTGCTTAAAAATTGCATAAAATTTAAATAAATGAAAAAAAATCAGAATAAAAATTTTAAAATAAATAATATATCTTAAGCAAACAAAAATTCTTATATTTTTCCTGTAAAATTGCTTACCTCACTTATATTAACAGAGTATGGAGCACCAACAAAGACTGGAGCATTGTCATTTGCATCTGTTACTATTATACGAACAGGTATAGTAATGCTCTGAAATAAAATAAAGTGTATAAGTATTTAAATAAATAATGTAATGAGGTAGTGTTACGGAAAGTGTTGAATTTTTTTTAAAAGAAATTGTTATACATATATCTATATATATATATTTTTTACACTTGATCAATTATAAAAAATATGATTCATATTCAGAAGAATCAAATATTTATCAAAAATATAAATTTAAATCATCCATGTCTTTTTTGAAGACAAAATTATAAGTTTTTAAAAGTAAGGGACGTCAACAAATTGTATTACATTTCATATCTCTAGTTTAGTGCTAAAGATTTCTCCTCATATTTAATTAATTCCGTCACATATTTCATAATGTGTGCACCTATCTTTTTTCAAAACGAACAAATGTTTTTTTTTTCCTTTAGATTTTTGATTCGCATCTATAAATTAAGATAATCAAGCTGACAATTGTAACAGTATAACTATATTAATCATTTGCAAAACGTAACAGTATTTTAATTTGGGAGGGGGGATGAAATGCAGCTAAAAGTATTAACGTAATAACGATCTTGTAACGATGTTGTAATCGTAATAAGTTTTACAAGAATTAAAAAGAAGAAGCAAAGTCTCTCCCGATTGTTGTTCAATACATACGATACGATACATTACTAATTCTGATGAGAAAGAGAAGTTACTCCATGAAAATGATGCTGCCAAAGAAAGTAGACCAATCACGAAATGAACAAATTTGTATACGATAATAAAAATGGATTTTGCTTTTTTAATAAATATATTTTAAATTTCCTAAAGATATTCAATGTCAATCATAAGAGAGCAAAGTTAATGTGGTCATTGCATAATTATTTAGTACACTGGAGTATAAATTACAGCTGGGACTCTTCTGAGATCATTATGTAATTACTTAGGGAACTTCTGCATAAAATTTTTTATTAATGCATAAATGAATTCCCACGATTGTCGCCTGTTTTACATTTTATAAACAATTTTATCCATAATTCGGAAAATGAAAGACACCTTTCACGAAAAATTTCCAACATATCTATTCTAGAATCTATTGTAGAATCTAAAATAACCGAAATATTAATAGCACTAGAATTATCAATACTTGTAAAGTTAATGTTTGTTTTTATAATGTTGTTACGTAATACTAACTATATGTGTGCACTGAAGTGCCCCCAGATATTTACCAGTATAAAAAATAAAATAAGTATCAAGAAATTTAAAAGCATTTACGTAATATTAATTATGCATATTTTGTAACGGAGATTAGCAGCAACATTTCCATTGCAAATACCTTTAAATAAAACTCTTGCTTCTAGCAAATTCTTCACAGTATATTAAAATCATCATAAAATAACTCATTGCATGTGTGTGTGTGTGTGTGTGTGTGTTGTGTTGTGTGTGTGTGTGTGTGTGTGTGTTGTGTGTGTGTTGTGTGTGTGTGTGTGTGTGTGTGTGTGTCTTACAACAAGAAATTAATATTTTAAATCAACACAAAAAGTCCGTTGAGTTATGTGGTATTCCACCTTTAAAAAAGACATCTCTATTTTCAAACTAAAGGAATCAAGTTTATTTTAGAAATAGCTCAGAAATTTTCAGCAAAGGTGTAAATACATCGAATAGTTTTTTTAGGAGCAGGGTGTAGAAAAATTACATGAAGAGGAAAATAATTTTGAAGCATTTTTTTCTCTTATAAAAAATTACTATACAGAAAGACAAGTAATGCGCAAAATGTTTCGCCGCACCAGGAAATATCTCCTGGTCATAGTCATGCCCCAGTATAAATCGCCAGCATGGAAAAGAAAGAAAGAACGATTCCTAATAGCCCAACAAAATAAACATCACTTCTAAAATTATCCCAATTAGCCTCCAGGAATTTAGGTTACGACTGTCTACAGAACCCGTAAATAAAATGTGCATCTC
Organism: Trichonephila clavata; assembly: GCA_019973975.1. Lineage (NCBI taxonomy): Eukaryota > Metazoa > Arthropoda > Arachnida > Araneae > Nephilidae > Trichonephila > Trichonephila clavata. Next base: position 250,104 of record BMAO01003070.1, on the reverse strand, counting down.
TGATGTGCTTTCAAAATGTAGGTCTTTAACACGGATGAACGACTCCTAGTTCCTGAAGTCTTAAGGAGAAATGATCGACTTTAGGAGTTGATTCAGGAGAAAGGAAATTGATAACGTCACAGATGGACACCTAACATATTTTATACTTTACTGTTTAATATTTACCGATCATTTTTAGAGTAATTATATAAAAACTGATTTTTTAGATTAGTATTTTGATCAACTTACTGATGGATAAGATTAAACGTTCATTTCTTAACGTAAAACAAATAATACACAGTACACAAGGATTCAGTTTTCTATCCATTGTAAAGATGAATGTAAATAAAAATACAATTCTAACTTTCAGTAAAGTAAAAGTTCCACCCAAGATTTGTAAAATCTTGAAGTCAGTGGGAATGTCTACTTGGTTTATTATTCATTAAAGACCCTTTTTAATTACATAATTATTTTTATTACTAAGTAATATATATTTATTAATAATCCCTTTTAATAATTAATCCCCTCATTGAATAATTAAATTTCCTTACTATATTATATGTACTAAATATATTATATACTGCACACACACACACACACACACACACAAGCACATATATTACATAATATACATACTGTATCAGAATTATATTATGTATACTTTGATGTATCCCCAGCATCCTGTTCACTGATGCTCATTTTTCTCTAAATAAATATCAAGTGTGATGCTGATAAATAATTAACACTCTCTCATGCATTGATTTGATGTCTTTAATCATGCAAGCTAAGGAACTTTTTAGATGAGAAATGTTGCTAAATGTCCTTTTGAGTGAGTGTAACGTCAATTTATCCCATTAACCACTTTGAGGGGAGATATTTTACATAATTTTTTGTGATAAATTAAACTAAGACATATTAATTATTCAACCAGAAGATTGGTGGTTAAATAAAAGAACTAAAACGTTTATTTAGTATAGCTTTTCAAAGAAGTCTCTGGATCAGACTGACCCACCGTTCCCACTACCGAGTTAATAATGATTGCATTTTTAATTTTAATGATTCCTATAGGTTTAGACTTGTACTCTATGTTTTTAGACAAAATTACTCTTACTAGTCATAACTTTATGTGTATATTTCCGTGCTTATAGTTTTTCATTAAACTGCAATATCTCTATTTACTTGTAATATCTCGGGGCATATATTTGGATAACAATATTATGTGTTTTAATAAAATGATACCACATGCAATTATTTATGGTTAATCTTGTGCGTTTGGTTTTAACTACGTAAAAACTTTCAATAAGACCTATGTTCATGAAGAAAAAAGTTGTATAATTTTAACGATACTTTTAATCATTATAATAATTTCACAATAATATATTTTAAGAGAAATATGTGATCTTTTTAAGAGAATTATTGTAGTTTTAAACATTTGCATTTGGGTGATCAGTATTCAGAAGCGAATATAAAACTACTTCTCGAAAATCTTGCAATCATGTAATGAATAACAAGTAGGGGTTGCACTTGTTTGAATGACATTAAATACCTGCGTGATCTTTTATACTTCGTGATTACTTATTAAGTACTAGACGATATAATAACGATTTTAACAGAAACAATTACGTCAGTTTTTACTAGCGAGATATGTATGTGAATAATAGATTGTCGCACATAATTTCTGCACATTGCGTGACGAAATGAAATAGTATTTATCTAAAATTTGTTTGCAAAAATAACCTACAATATAATGAATTAAAAGATTAAAATTCTTAAGTAGAATTATATAACTGTATCAACAAACAGATGCTAACTTTCTAATGCAGTTGTTACTATCATTTAAGTTAAGAATTTCGCAGAAAAATGAGTGTTAAACACATAATTTGTTTTAAAATGACCTTAAAATACATTTGTAAAATACAAATGATTATGATTACAAACATTCTCTAAATATTTATCTAGACGGAGAAACCAAAAGGCTTCTTTCCAAATTTAGCACAAGCACCTGGCACTTAGACATACGAAAGTGTTTATGAAAAATAAACTTAAAATGACCTTCAAGTTCCTTCAATAGTAAAATTACCTACTCATAACTCTATGTGCCCTATTGATGTTTCATACCTACTTGAACCCTTTTTTAAAAAATTTGCTTGAAATAACCGTATTTCACTAAAAACAGCTCCAGCTTTTATACTTGAAAACAAAACAGCAACAGGACGTAGTTCACCCGATAAAAATAGTGGGTATTCATCAAAACCACCAATCGTATCAGGAAGAAATTGTGATGCGATGTATTTTAAAATGCTAATAACTTCGTATTAAATGTCCAACAACAATAGAGAGACATGTATGAGTATCTTGAAGCAATGTGATGTACTGTGGTGGATGTTGACTGCCGACGACACACTTGACCGAACACTTTTAAGGACATGAGTGATTGTGTATGGCAAATGATATTTTCTAAGTATCTCATAAAGAGTTCAAAGGACGATGAGTTTCAATTAAGAATTCGCATACAATAGCAGTTCAATGTGCTGTTATACAGAGAATTTCGATGAAACGGTAGATGGCATTTGAGACAAATGTCTTTTTTGCCTTGTCCTCTACTCAATAAACTATGGGAAAGAATATTTTAAAGAGAACAACTTTAGGCTCAAAGTAAATAAATAGAACTACACACAAACGAATAGTTTTGAAATAAACTTTATATATTTGCGTATATTAATGGAAATTATTTTTTGGTATAAAGGATAATTAACTCATACGACGCTCAGGACTAATTATTTCACAAGCTCTAAATATAATTTCCTATCTCAATTCACGCTCAGCAAATTTGTTTTTTTATATATTTTATTAAACCTCTATAATCCTCAAACCCTTAAATTCTTCTATTTCATATAATTCCAGAAATGTGAAATGATTTATGAATGCAACAGTATTGAAAGCTGATTAATTGCACATAAACTTTTAAGACAAAGAAAAGTAACATTGGTGGACACATTTTGTATTAATATCATGGCATTGGTATACTAATAGGGGGGGGGAGGGGTAGCAGAGATCTGAACTCCAATTACCGTTTCCATAATTAATAAAAGACATTTACATAATGTAAGAATAGAAATCGAATATTGTTTTACATTTTCAACGTTATAAGTGTGATACACCTTTTAAAATTAAGTTAAACAGTGAAACTCAATAACAAACAGAGAAAAAAATCAGATAAACTCATAGTTAAAATTATAACTCTTGTGGTTTTGAATATGTAGCTAATGTTATATGAAATATAATGGTGTATTAGTCGAGAAAATAATTGAATTGAAATTCTTTCCTTAATATGTTTTCAAAGAAGTCATACATTTGTACATTTAAACACATTACTTAAGCGGGGGAAAAAATGTTTATCCACTTCTTTTTTTTAAAAAAAATTGGTATAACCTTTTTCTCCTATAATCGAATATAGCGTCGATTTCTTGTTTTATTTTTTGAACAATTATTAATTTTCCTTTTGGACAGTTTTTAAGTTCATTTTACGTATCACTTCAAATTTTATTATATAAAATTCGATTCAATTATTCAACAGTAAACTGTTCATTATTTTGAGATAAAAAAAGCAAAAACACACATCCACAAATATTAAAAATGTAACCATAATGTGAGAACTCTGATCATTACTAGAATAAATATAATATATTTAATAAACATTTTCAAGAATTATTAAACTTATATTAACACCTTTTCTCTCAAAAAATATCCCTTTGCTGTTATTGTTTTTAACGCAATGTTTATTTTCCAAATCAAATAACTAATAATGTCAAAAATTTACTATCAGAACAACAACATAATTTATACATCAGATTTGAATTAAAAAATGTACCTTAAACTAACAATTCGTTCGAATAAGCAACAGGGAATATAGCAAATCTAATGATTTCAATAGCAAGCCAAGTCATCATTATGTTTTCAAAAGGCATAACATGTCTCCACAACTGGATTCACCGCTCCATTAAAAACACTTCATTGAAGCGTATAAGAATAAAAAATCGGACCCAAAGTAAAGAACAAATGCCTTAAGGATAAGTGTTTGTGTGCTAGTGCATCTAAATACTGTATAAACTAGTTGATGAAAAGCTTTACGTGTTTGCTGGGAGCCATGTATTAAACTAGATAAACGGATGTATTTTTAAAACCCCACTAATTCATTCTTTTCAAATAGTCATTGCAATTACAATGTTTCTATTGTTTGAAATCACTGGGTGATTCGCCTAGTGATTTCAGGCCATGCATTGCTTTGATTCTTTAACTGGGCATCATTTTATTCAATAGTAGCATTTATAGTTAACCAGTTGCTGCATAATTAGATGAAGTTCATTGAGTAATAGTACATTGTCAGCACCATTAATTTTCTCCCAACTGTTTTGATAATTTAGAATACCTAAGTAATAGAAATAGGTACTTATGATAATTTAGGATACACGAGCAGTGCTCTTGAATATATTATGTTCATTATATAACGATACGCACGAGATTTAAGAGAAATATGATTGAAGAGGTGATGGAAAAACAAGTCTGAATAGTTTAATTAGATATTATTTAACATTTAAAGGCTATATCAAAAAATATGTCAGTAACCAAATATGTTTATTCTTATTTGTATTTAATTCCCTAAATTGAATAAATGAAAATTCCTTTTTGAATTTAAAACATATAAAATGAATTCAAAGACAAATTTGTCATTTGCTGTGATACAGATGAATATCGTGTGAAATACCAAAAAAGAAAGAAGAATAGACTGAAAAATGTTAAATACTCTAAATGAGTTTCTTTGGGGAATTTTAAACGTTTAATCTGAATAATAGCAAATTCAAACTGAATGATTTAGTTCAAATAGTAGTTTATATTTATTTCAGTATTGAACTCAAAAGAATAAATTCAAATAAAAGGCAAACTTATTTGACATTTTAGAAAAATAACAGTTCATTTATATTTTTTTCTTCATTGTCATATTTTTAGATTCCTCCATTAAACGGCAAATACAATCCAACAAAATATATAATAGCAACTGATTAATGCAGAATTAGAAAAAAGAAGATACGTAGCCTTTTAATGTCATTGATACATTTATGTATTAATTTTTTACGTTTTGTGAAATAAATTAAAATTGCCCATGTTTGTAATGAAAGTGTAACGATTAAATTTTAATTTAAGAATAAGATTTACCCCATTTAACTCATTTGCATACATCACTTTGTATACATTCACACAAAAATATTATTTAAAATATTATTTGTGTACAATTATCTTTATAATTCATTCATGCAAAATGTGATTAATGTATAGTTTACCATCAAATTCACAAAACAATACATGTGTTCTAATTATTTTTATGGTTATAAAAAACAGGAAAAAAAACAGAACACTTTAAAGAATGAATTGGATTAAAAAACTTATTTCGATTTGAGATTAAAATATGTTTTTTCCCCTATATTTAACATTTGAATTTGTAAGGGATGTATTAGAATTATCGATAGAATTCTATTTTTGTTATAAATAATACCATAAATTTAGGCATGATTTCACAAGAAAACAATTTTGGGAATTGTAGAGTTTGTGAATTTTTAATTATAATTAATCCAACTAAAATGAATTATTTGAATATAATTTGGATACATATATATATTGCCTCATTAATTAATGAATTTTGAAAATTTAAACACATTTTATTTGCAATTAATAATAAGTTGTGAAATAGTTATTCAACAATATAAATGTAAATCTAAGTGAGTGCATTGAGTAACTGAGGTAAATTTTATGTTACGCAATATTCCTAAGATGTATAAACACTTTCATAATAAGATAAAATTATCGATAAAAAATAAATTGCATTCTGTTTTTGACGTACTCATAAAAAAAAGAAAAAGATAATCTGTAATATTTAAGCTAATTTTAATTCTGAATAATTTTTAATCAACAGCCACTGAAATTTGTTCTGGAGGGAATATGGCATTACCTTAAGAGCATTGCAAAAGTTTCTGGACTACCAGAGCCAGTCTATTTTCATAAAAAATAAAATTTTCTTGAAAATATCACAAAGAGTGTCCAAATCTTTCGGATATTCATCCTCTCTTGGTTACGCTATTGATCATGACCTGGTCATTTCCGAATAAGATAAGATTTCAACGGAAACACAATGATCCCTTCCTTGACTTATTTTATTACTTATAACTTCAAAATGTTCGCACAGTTCAATTATTCCACAGTGTGTGACCATTAAACCCCTCAATGGAAGAATGAGTCATGTTATTCAGCAAATTGAAACCTTTTTTTGAGTTATTAAGTCACAACAGAAAGAGTAAATCTATCCAATATCCGTTTAGGAATACTCTGCTTACTGGACATCTAATCTGAACCATCAGGCATGGTCAGCGAATCGTAAATCCTTCAGAAAACCGAAGACTGAAATTAGATCTGCTCTCTTGGATCTTAACGTTCTGTCATATATTAATTAGGGCAAAAGCTTAGTATTTCCTTTGCAAGATTCTTCAAGCGCGATTGCTATCCTCCCTATATGGTGAAAAGATTTTGTTGATTGGCGTTCAAAAATTTGTATGTTGAACACAACTGCCATTAATAATATTAAAAAGTTTTGATATTTGTTATGAAATTGGGTTAATGAATAAAAAACTGTAAAATTTAAAAAAGGGTTCCTTTTTCAGACTTAAAGATAACCTAATAGCTGTTTATAACTAAACTGAAATCTAAACATTTTTAAATAACAATGAATAATAAACTAATTATGTTGCGTTTATTTTTCAACCCAATTCTATTAAAAAGGGGATTTTTATTATGGTTAGTACAGTAAAAAATAATATTTAAAATATTTGTAAAAAAACTTAAAAAGAAAACTAAAATTGGTGCAAATTTGAAAGTGTTTGCATAAAAAAAAATTTTCTCTTACAAAAAAATTGAAGGTCAAAGCAACCAGAAGCTCGCATTTTCCGTTAGCTCATTTTATACACCCATTTCACCTTCTACAATACCCACAATTTGTTTCTACATGTATGTGGTCACCACATCGAGGTTCAGGTAAAAGAAATTACCTATCTGTGAACTTTGATTAAACTGAATAACGATACAAAAAAAATACTTATTCTGATTGCAAAACCAACAGATGGTGTCGATGTTTTGCCACGAACAGATGGTCGTAATGACAGGGATACATTGCACAGCACTGTGATAGCTTTCTTTCTTTTCCAATGATGCGGGCGAATCGTTAAATATAATACACATCTAACCTCTGTAAAAAGTATCCATGCTTGACGCTGATCATTTTACGCTGGTTTGGGCCTCAGAGGAGAGGGGCATATAGTGAGTTTTTTTATCTGAGTATATTATAAAATCAAGTTATCAAATCCTTAGGGAAAAAAGGAGGAATATGTTTTTCACTAATAAATTGTTTTAAATGCTTTACTATAGAATGATTTAATGTTATGTGATAAAATAAATATTTTGTGGAAGGATTAAAATCATTAGGCTCCTATTATGAATAAAGAACTAAAGAATACTAGCTCTCTCTCTTTAATATACACACAATAAAATCAATTAATTCTATTCTCTAACCAATATTTTTATAGAAATTAATACGCAGAAAATTCCGTGCATATAATTTCCAAGATCTCATACAGTCTTTTCTACACTTAAGTAACGACTTTGAAATTTCTACATTTTTTTTATTGAAAACATTTATAAAACTCGTGCACCACACAATGTATCACGCGGGGGCTTACAACACAAAGGAAAGATTACAACACAAACATCCATACCTTCGTCGAGATTCAAACCCAGGCCCTACGGCACAGCAGTCAGCGTCACTAACCACTATACCGGATGGGAGGCAAATTTCTAAAATTAATTTTGATTTCTCTATTTATCAATAAATTCACAGATTTTGAACCAAAATAAGCATCATTGAATCTAAATTCATTCTTAAAATTGAACCTTGCAATCGTTTTTCTAAGTTTCGTAGCCTAATTAATATTCACTTGAAACCATTCCGGTAAATAAGGTTTGAAATTTATATCTTTGTAAAATTCAGAATTGTGGACGTTTTAATTTAATATCATTGATGTAGAAAAAATAAATTGTAAATCCTTTCCCAGTAGCGTATGTTATCTATTTCTTATCAGCCCATTTACAAGTTCTAATTATGAAACCAATATAATTCTTAAGTTCCCATTTTTCTAGACATCAAGAAGAGAAAACATCAAGAATATTCATCAATAGTTCTTTGAATCGTATAAAAAAAGAAAGCCTCTTTGAAATAATCCTAAAAAAAGTACAAAATTCCCCTAATTTAACAATAAATAAGGTATTCGTAATAAAATATCACTTACAGGATCATCAGTTTCTTTTTTGCTACATGCGACGTCTAAAAGAACAGATGAAAGTCCAGATACACCTTCTTTATCCAAGGCCTGGTTTAGAATAAGGTTTTTGGTTGACTCCTGTATTCCCACTGGAGAATGCTCTGACGTTAGAGTCAACTCAATATCACCATCTTTTGATGGATCTCCAGGAATTGGAAGTGTACCTATTATGCTCCCTGAAATGTAAAAAGAATCCATCAAAATATTTATCACGTGTATCGCCGGAAGGAAATTGAGCCTTGACAGATTTAACATACATCGACCCCCTCTACACGGTGAGCCTTTAGGGGAATTAGAACTCGAACCCGTGACACTCCGGTCACGAGTTCGTAAGCATAACTACTAGGTTACCTTGATCCCTGTGGTGGAGATAGGGACGATCAAATATTTGTTTATATAAGCATAGATTTTAATCATTTTAGGTATGCTCAGAATTATAGAAGATTAAACACTATATACCATTAACGCATTCATATAAGGAGGGTACACATGGGATTCCTCTGTAATTAAAACTCCCTTCTCAAAAAATTAGTAAAGTTTTGCAAAATAGAGAAGATAATCAAAATAAAGTCAAATAAAAGGAATAAAACCCTACTGAAAAAAGATAGGATTTATTGGTTATATTTCAATTTAAATTCATGGAAAAAACTAAGGAAATAATTCTATTTAAAACTTTTTTAAAGTGTTAAGCATATCATAACTCACCGACAGGTAGATCTTCTCGAACAGTAAACGTTTCCGATGACCCACCATTTGAAAGGTAACAGCGATCATCTGCAATAAAATTATACAATTATTTTAGTTTCCAGTAGTAACTATATTGACAATATATTAAGCACGTATTAAAATCACGTTTTAAGGTCTTAAGCAATACTATTTATATCTAAATCAACTTTTGAAAAAATATAATAGTTATATGTTTTACCCATAATTAAGAATATCTGCATAAGTTTTACGTATACTCTGGTGAAAACAAGAGGACAAAAGACAATTTTGTTGCTATATATATAATGGTTCCAAAATACAAGCAATATTTATATATATAACTGTTGAAATAATTGTAATTATAATACAGTTTCTCTCTCTTATTTATAGTCTGAGATTTACTCTTCACTGACGAATACTGTGTACTATCACTTACAAATATTATACACCATCAGTATACTATCACTTGCGAATGTTGTATACTATCACTGACGAATGTTGTATATTATCACTGACGAACGTTGTATACTATCACTGACGAATGTTGCATACAATCACTGACGAATGTTGTATACAATTTGTTGTATGCTGCATACTGTCAAAGCGATTTTTGATGTTGTTGTCGTGTCCTTCCCGCAGGGAAGGAATGAAAGTTTTCATTGCCTGTGAGACAGGTTGGACTTCTTAACGATAGATGGCGACACCACCTATCTCCACCTCCACAATTTTGGCATGGAACTGAAGGGGAGGGAAATATTCTCCAGCCCCCTGCACTCGTGGTTTCTGCTGCGACCGCCCACAAGGCTTTCGGACCCACTGATTTAACGAGCACGTACACCGTCTGTACTCGGTGGTCTTTAGTGGCATCGGGCATCGAACCCAGGCCCTCAGGTCTGGGGTCCAATGCTCTAACCACTAGGCTACCCACGGCCCCAAGCGATTTTTGATAAGAATCACTTTGAAATTTTAAACGAGTTTAATTAGTAAACGACAAATGCGTATCTATGTCTCAAATATTCTACAGAATAAAGAAGTATAAATTTTACATTAGTAATTTATATGAGTTTTTTCTGCAGCAATGCCTTTTCATGCAGACAATTGCATATAGTACAGATAATTTCGAAGTTTGTGGGCGAAATGAATTGTGGATAACAAAAAAAAAAGAAGAAAAGAATACGTTGAATAGGTTATTTAAAACAATTATAGCTTTCTATAGGATACATATTTGATCTGAACCTTGTTACAAAGAATAAATGTGTTTGGTCTAGAACTGTTTGAGAGAGACCGTTTTACATTCCGCGCAATCCCTTTATTTACACATCTCAGCTGGTTTTTCGTATTAGGTTTTCTATCTTGCATACTATCGAGGAGTTCCACAAACATAGAAACCTCCATTCAATGCAATGTGTTCTTTTACTTTTAAAAAACGTAAGACAACATCGTAGAAGAGGAAAAATTATATATTTAGAATTTTCAAAGAATGAATGAAATGTTTCCTTGAACTAATGTCAGAATTTACAGACTAATAGAGCAAGTCATGCAGATTTGAAACTTTGATCTGAATGTTTTTTGACACATTTGAGTAGGAAACGTGTAATTTTAAACTACTTTCGCATCCATTATTGAGGTTGTTGTACATTTGTAAATTTAAAATGGCATATATACTGACTTTGATTTACATTTTATGACAATAGCACGCAGCGGGCATTCATATAACAACATTTTCTTATATTTTTCCTAGAATAAATATGTTTCCTGAATTGGGTTTTTAAAAAAGGAACATTCAACTGTATAACTTAGATGTACCGACAATGATTATGACAGCAGTAGTCAGTATACATTTTAACAATATTACTTTTTATGAAGTAAACAGTTTTCTTCAAAAAGTTAATTTTTAAAAAATAGGTTCTTATTTTCGTAATCAAATTAATTCAACACTAAGCAGAACTTTTTTACATGTTTTTATAAGAAAAAATAATATATTGCATTTATCTATAATTTTGATCAGTCTCTGAAAGCATTACTTTCACAGATGTTCTGTTTGACATATATACCGTCTCTTGTATTATAAATATGAGTCTCAGATTTTTAGGAGAAAAAGTGCATTCGTCTCGGAAAATGTTTACTCAGGCGTTGCTCAGACGAATATTTGAGTTGCAGTCGCAGATGACAAACAGTTTACTACGTTTTATAAAATGGCTGTATTTAGGAAAAGACACTGCTCATATTTTTTATAGAAATTATTCAAAGAAAAACTAATATTGAAAAAAGTGGAAAACATTTAAAAAATGATCAAATGATTTAGCAATGCATTTCCAAGTATATCGGATTAAAAATCTGCCGAGTCAAAAAATTATCAATCATTTCCTTACTAATATAACGAAAACTAAAATTGACTATAACAAATACATTAAATTGCACAGCAAAAATATTTAAAATTTTTATTAGGAAAGGACTTTTTTTAATTGGAAAGGACATCATGACTTCTCAGGTTTTACGTTGTAGTGAAGAACAATCATATAATTTAATTTTCTAATACATGTTAATTTTAAGAGACTTTATAGTAATTATATTATTAGTTATTACATTAATTTTATTTATATCATTAAATTCTATTAATGTAATTGAATAATAGCAATTATTAACAAATATATATATATATATATATATATATAACTAGGTATATATCTTTTCATAATTAGTGAATTGAATGCTTGCGTTGTCAGTTTGCTTAACGCAATATTTACTTCTCTTTTTAGTTTCACTTCTTTTTTAATGAAAGGTAAATGCTATATCTTTAAAACTTTGTAAAAGCCCATAAAAAAAGTTTTATTTATGTCTGAATGTTTTAAAATAAAAATTGCACAACAAGAATATAAATCTCATTTTCTATTTGCTCTTATAAAAATTTTTCCTATAATGCTTATTTATAACAATTACTTTTTTAAGTATGGTAAATTGTATCCCTTTTTATGAGCTGTATTTTTACAGCTCCCCATTTAAGTGCGAATAAATTTAAATGGGAAATTTTTTCCATTGGATGTTTCTGTGCTTTCTATAAGTTTCCCACTCAGTTTCCTTTCGGCTTTTTGATAAAAAAATAAATTGATTCTGTTTTTGTTCATAGAAAGAGATTAAAAAGAATAAATTATTATTTTACTTGAAACATAAAAGTAAAGCGAAAAAGGAAATATATGTAGAAAAAACGAAATTTTTAATGAACTTCTGTTGTGCAACTTCTGTTATATTATTAAAGGACCGAAAAACCCGCACTGGAATCGTTTCATGGGAATTTTTCAAGACTTTAATATAGGTCGTTGGAATCACTAATTAAAGATATCAATTAAAGTGTTAGTTATTTAAATTTCTATTAATAGAATTTATTTTAAGAAAGAAAACCATTGCATTTACAGTAATTTTAGGTTTGAGGCAAAAATAGAAAAAAAAAAAGAAAGCATTTAAATTGTTTCAAAAATAAAACATACATTAAAATTTTTCATTTAACTAAATTTAAGGTATTCGATTTAATTTTACATTATTCAGGTCACATGCCTTTCAAGATTTTTGACATGGTTGGTTTATTTGAAAAATAAATGGAGGACATCTTTTATTATTTTTACAAGGCATTTTCCTTCAACGAATTTTAAGTTTTAAAATAATTAATTTAACAATGAAACTAAGTAAATAGTTTTAATATAAATAAAAAACTTAGACATTCTGAGATACTATTGTCCTAGGCTTAAAAACAAGAGATAAGGCTGACAGTAGCCTCGAAAGTAAATCTCAAAAATGAGAAAATATGATAAACAAAGACAAAAAGAAAATCTGAAGCTTTGAAAATCTGTGTGTAACTTAATCCTCCAGAAATTAGGAAAACTTTCGAAATATGAAGCATGGGAAAACAGTTTTAGCCATCTTTTAGTAAAGGTGAATTGCCACTAAATAGAAACAGCTTCCACATTGTCGTTCTGTTAGGTCAAGGACATTTGCACCCTCTCTAACAGGACAATAGCTGAGACGAGCCGGCTATTGTTCAGGAATAATACAAAAAAAATACCGTATTCATCGGCGCGTTTATTTATTTTTCTTTCCCTCGGATTAAGATACTTCCTTTTTTTCATTTGTGACTCATGGAAAATCCTTTAACCACACCATCAATAAGAGACAGGGTTAATACGTTAATTTAAACATACTTAGAATCATTTTGGTAGCTTGAGAGAGAATTATGACAATCGTAAACGCGATTCATCCTCGAATAACGAACCTTAATGAATGGCTTTGAAAATAATCCTAAGCAATTTTGCTATGAAGATATCTTACTGATCATGCCTTTAGAAAAATATTTTATTTCAAAAAGAGTTTTTTTTTTCATGAAAGAAAGCATTGCATAAGTAAAAATAATGTCATTCTGAGGTAAAGGTTAATAATTTATAATTATGTGAGATTTCTTTAAACAGGCAAATAAAATATTTGCATCAATTTTCATATTATTGAATTATGAAATATAAATGTTGCCTCTATCTGAATTTAATTTGTTTGACTTTAACACGATTTTTAAATAAAACATAGAATTTATTTTTTTAAAGGAAAGTAGAAGCTACGACTAGAAATTTAGATTAATTTTTATAAAGATACATATTTATTACACTCGATGCCTATCCATAAATTCAAATCTAAACTTACATTAATTTTTTTTATATTGAGACAAAGTGCATTTACAGCTTTGTTTTTATTTAAAGTAATTTTAATATTATTTTTTTTAATATTCTAAAGTAATATTATTTTAATAATAAATTTAACAAAATAAATAATTCTATGATTATATCCTGTTAAATAAATCGAAATAATTTTATTAAAGCATTAGCATATTGAAAAAGTTATGAAGTTTAATTTGTAGATGAGAAGTATCTTTTATTGTATTTAAATTTGCCATGACCTATAAATTGATTTATTTCACAATCCATGTATTACTCCAGTATTTACTTATGTCAGTAAAGGACAACAATATAAGAATCTTTCGTCTTATCACAAAAAAACAATCTAATAAATTTAATATAAACAGTTTACTTGTTCTATCTGATGTCATTTTTATATCAAAGAAAAGTTTACTTTAAACATCAATATACATACGAGAATTTTTTGTGACTAAATAAAATGTCAGTCTTATGAATAGATTTTTTTAAAAAAATACTAGTTTTATTTAAAATATAACTTAACCTTTGACTTGTTTTGTGTAATAGTAGCATACAGCTCCACCCTTTTTCGAGTTACATTATTCTTTTTACTATGTTCCATTTTGTTATTTTTATAGAAAGAACATTTCTGTATGGATACGCCTATTCATCCATAACTTTACTTCCAATGAAATGAAGCATTCAGTCTTTTGTAAGGCGTAAAAGTTAAGGATTTATTGAGAAAACTACAAGTATTTTACTAAGTTGAAACTGTTATGCTGCAACAAGATGAAGGTTAATATAGATTCTAAGAATAAAAATAAACCCCATAATACAGTAAATTTTTTTAAAATTATATCAAAGTGTTTTAATTCCATCCATTGACTTAAATCGCATCATGTTATACAGATTACTACAGTTATCTACAAAACAATTTGCAGATAGTTCTAAAACTGAATGCTAAGTTGAGTAACAAATCTAAACTGCGAGCATGTGAAAATTAACTGAAAGACGCTTAAGATATTTTACACTTGAACTAGTTAATTAACGAAATAAATCTTACTGCGTTTAACATATGTTATGATTTACTATATTAAGACTTACTATATGAAAAAGAAAAATTATAACATCTAACTTTCTGGAGTCTCAGGGTTGTTAATCTTGTATCGAGAGCTGAAAACATAAACAATTTTTGACTAGAAATAATTCTTTGAGGATAAAATTAAATAATTCTATTCTTTTACATTTTTTATAAAGGAATTAAGCTTCAAAAATGTGCAAAATGTATAAAATATAATCATAATTTCAAAAATTTTAAGCATATAAAATTAAGAAAACGTTTTGTAAGAAATATTAAGTAAATCTTACGTTGCGCATGATATTTTCTGAAATAGTATCCTTTGATATATCAAACTGTACAGAATTATAAAATGTATCATACTCTTTAAACCCTACCTAATTTTAGTATTAAATATGGTTTTTATTTCAAAAAGATTTTAAAAAATGTTAAAATTTTTACAAAATATATATTTTTAAAGTACTTTTTTATTTTTTAAACAATATTATTTATTATTCTATTTATGTAAAAATGCTACAGAGTAATAAGGATATATATATATATATATTTAACTTTATAAATCAACTTTTTTCTAGTAATTAGAGATACTGCTTTAGAAAATATAATGAGCAACATGAGACTTAATTAATATTTCTCACTTAAGTGTTTCTTGTTTTCATATACTTATAATTTTTAAAATTATGATTATATTTTAAACATTTTACGCTTTTTTGAGACCTCATTCCTTTATAAATAATGTGCAAAAGAATCTAAATATTTTAATGTAACATCAAAGAATTATATCTAATCGAAAATTATTTATATTTTCAGCTCTCGAGACAAAGTTGTGGTCATGGTAACTCAGTGGTCAAGGTAACGGACTCATGGCCGGGGTATCATGAGTTCTAACCTAGCGCCGCTGAAGACGGCAGTGTAGGAGGTCTATACACGTTAAATCTGTCGAAGTTCAAACGTCCTGCCATTGGTGTGGTGTGGAAGTTAGGAATGGGAGGGCAGCTCAGGCGTCGTCCTTGTCGCTTGACATTTATTCATAATTACGAGTCCATCGTCAAAAGCCCTCGAATAGCTGAATAGTACGACGTTAATATTCACTCACTGATTCGTGGCGAAATTAATACATCTGAGACCCCTTAAGCAACGCCTTTAAATAATTTAAGGTAATAAAATGAAAAGAGGTTTGGGCTTTCTTTGTTTTATAAATATATTTTTAAGTCACGAATATTTCTAAATACATACATAAGTAAAAAATATTTTCCTGAAAAAAATTCAGAAAATATTAATGTAAAAAATCTTGATTTTATAGCAATATTCGGTTATGTCAGAATTAATTTAAAACATGAAAATTTTTCTTCAGGTAGGAAATTTAACTTCTGTCTCTTCTGTAATCAAAATTTTATATTTAATAAAACAAAATCCAAGAACTATGCATTATACTATGTATGCAATGTATTAAAAGAATTACTAGTTTGCAGATGCAAGATTTAAAAAAATTTTCTTTAAAAAAATGTTTAGTTTATGTTAATTAATACTTTAAATTAGTTTATTACATACTACCTAGCAGTTTTGTCATGTCAGTTAAATTTAGAATCACTTAATATTTAATAGAGCTAAGTAATTTTACATGTTATAGTCAAATATGCATGTATTTCAATCATTTAAGTGTATCTGTGCTTCAATATTTAAAAAATTATCTATATGCTACTTGCTAGTTGTTATTCTTTAAGTGTAATTTAGAATCACTTAATATTTAATAGAACTAAGTAGCTTTACGTGTTATAATCAAATATGCTTATATTTTAATCGTTTAAGTATATGTGTTTTCAATATTTAAAAAACTTATTTTTTATTTTGGCAATCGAGCAAATTACTCATTAAAACTTAATGTTATAACAATAGCGAGGGAGCTAATTTTGAAGAAGCTAATGCCGAGCATGAACAACCTTATAAAATCAAAATCAACAATACAGGTCACAACGTTGACACATAATTAAAACATCGAGATTTTAATGCCACACCAGAATGAATTTAATAACTCTACATTCAAAAATATTTCTTTTTATTCAACCTAATTAACATATAAAATATTTAATGAAATGATAATTTAGGATTTACATATAGGTTATGAATACACAACTATTTTATTGAAAAGTCGGGTATTATTTGCGTGAATATTTTATTTCTTTCATTCATAAAATACACATTATTCATATACTACACAAGAGAAACATACCTTTTCAGTAATTTTTCAGTGTAACCTAATTCCACCACAGTATGAATCAAATTTTTCTATATTCTTTTCTACTATATTTCCAGAACTAGGACTTAACTGTCTTGAAATGAAACAGCAAGTACTTTCAATTTATAGTTTACAGCTTGATAATTTTGTTGTCACATTGGAACGTAAATACTCCTTCGGAAGTTTCTAACGGCCGTGACCTTTGAGAGTTTTCTATTGTTTCACTGAGAACATAATTTTCGTAGAAGTGAGAGTGAATAAAGAATTGTGGTTTCTATTGTTCTCACAGGGGTCTGCGTTTCTCTAATTGACCAATAGGAAGAGTTTTGGCTGGGAAACGAGGATAGGTTTCCGTATAATCAAATTAATGTCTTATATATAGTATTGAAAAAATGGATAGAATTGTAGTTTAATCACAGATTCATTTGATTTTTTTTTTCTTTAATGGAAGTAAAATTCTTTTTTCGTGGTCAAAAGTACTATTACTGCTCACAATTGCAATATCTTTAAGAAATGAAAAGGAAATAAACCGAATATTAAGTTTATTTTGTTAAAAGTCTGAAATATTATCAAAGCGATAAAGAAATTACTATTGATATGTATGTAAATTTTAAGCAAAAATTTATAGTTACTTCTGGTTAAGTTAGGTAATATATTTTCATTAGCATTCCACAATTTGGGATACCCTTCTCTCAATTCTAATTTAAAAAAGTTCTCGCTAAAATTGTTTGAAAGCGCTTTTAAACATAAGAAATTATGTGGATTTATTGAAAATACGATTTTCTTAGGAAAAAAAAGAAAACTTCCAATAAATCCATGTTAGTTATTTTCAAAATTTAGATTACTAATACTTAAATACACAGGGAAGTATTTTAATATTTCAATATTATCGATTTAAAATGTAATAGAAATACTTTAAGGAAACAATTCAGTTAAATTGAATAAAAATAATAATTAATCAAAAATGAGGGCAAGGTAAAAAGTTTGTATTTTCATGTTAAATGATTTCCTTAGATTTTGTTTTTGAAATAGTTTTAACTTTACTTAGTAAAAAAATGAGAGCAATAAAAAGTAAAATGGAAGTAAAAAACGCAAACGCGTAAAATTTTTCAAGACTTGATAAGAACGTTTATATCTGAAAGATATTCTACCTTTCTTAGAAACTCATCATATATATTAACCTATTTAACAGATTTAATTTCTTATACTAAATGTTATTGCTCAAGAAATTTAGTAAATTAAAGGCCAGAATAACAAAAGCTTATGTATGAATTAAGTCGCCTAAAACCTACAAATGTGATGGCTGGAATGAAGGATTAAAAAATTACGATGATAAAAAATTTGCTTATGAAATAATATAAAAAATTTAAAAATTACTTTACAATTCAGTAATTCAAGTAAATATCCGTCATCAATTAAAAATGTTATTTATTTAATATTTTATAAATTAAAATTCTTCCATAAATATGAAATGTTTTGTTCTTTGAATACTTTTATATATTTTGAAACTTGTAAGGAACTGACCAGTAGTAATTTTTAGTAAACTGTGCCTTATTATAACCTGAGCGTAAAACCGGAAATACAATGAAATCATACGAACGTAACTCGATTTCCCAGACAGGAATAGGATACGTTTGGTTAACCACATTTCCCGTGGTTTCCCTACGATATGGTTTTTTTGTACAGATTAAAACTGTCAAAAGAATATACTTTTTTCAGCAAAGCAATCACAATATCTGCAAACAGAAATTTCTATGCACCCCAAACAGGCAAAACATTTAACGTATTTTACCACAACCCAACATTTATTTTACAAAAAAAAATTAGCTTTTTCTTCCAACTATTTCGTAGTATTTAATAGATTCTAAAAATTATTTATCAAAATTATCTGACTGAGCAGGCTTCGACAACCGATGGTGCCAAATTTGACACGCGTAATTCTTAGTGGTACCGCTACTTAATGCCACCTCTCTACAAATTGGTCATTGTTTGAGTGGATGGAAATTGACAGTTTCAAAATGATGCTTTTTAAATAAAGACCTTCAGAATTATGGGAAGCAAAATTTATGAAAATAAGAAAAAATTTGGGGAGAAAACTCTAACGATAAATCGACAGATATTTTAAATTGTTAAATGTAATTATTGGAGAGATTTAGTTGTTTGAAGAGAGAAAACTGCACGTACTCAGCTTTAACTTATGATTTTACATATTTATCTGAACAAGTCTTTTCTCATATGAAACGTATTTTGAGTCCTCAGAGAAGTTGTTCAGTCATTGAACATTCAGAATCTTGTCAAGTTAAAAGTCGCAAATCTGATATTACGATATGAAGTAGAGAGGTGTATAAACAAGGTTCGTATTAAATATTCCTCTTTATTTAACTATGCTGAAGCAATAATTACATTTTACGTTGTTTATTTCTTATTTTAATATAAATATGTTTAAAAGATACATGATATAAGTACAATTTTAATTTTTAATTTTATCTAGAAGAAAAAACTCTAATTTATGTCGTTTATTTTTATGTAAATAAATATATTTAAATGATGAATAATTAATAAATAATAAGATTCTAAATCTAGTGTTGACCACTATTTCCTAACTCATGATGCATTTCCGCTAAAATCAAATTGTTTCTACTGTGCGGCACCCTGAATCATATTGGTAGATTGGTTTTGCACACCACAACTACAAGGCTGCTGACCCTTGCGATAGACTTTCTCATAATATATCTCGCATAAGTGGCTAAGTTGCTTATTTTTCCAACTTGTAACTGAAAATCGAAAACTAACAAAGTGGATGCCAATTTGATACATGTTTTCAGAAACAAAATGGGAAATATATTAGCTAATTTCTTTCTCCGTGAGAATCAAATTTTATCAGAACTATCCGCATATAGTCTCTTGATTGACTATATCTCGTATCGGCGGCAAGTAAGGTCTTTCAACTTGTCGCAGATCTGAGCTTTCTCATTTGTGTTCAACCGAGAAAAGTCAGAGCGAGCTTGTTAAGAGTTAGTATGCCACGCACACATGCTCGAACAAGTAAGAAGAATCAGAAAGAGGGCGGGGAAAATGACCACGGAAAAGATTCTAATCTCTAAAGAAAAGCTTCTGTAATGGAAATTGCTCTCCTCGCACGACAATGACTTCAACAGGGAAGCACTTGGTAGAGCATCTTTATATCTACAGCAATAATTCTTTCCCCCACCCTCTGTATGAGAAAGAATTGTAGCCGTCTAGAGATAGAAATAATAATAATAATAATAATAAAGCGAACAAAAAAATCTTCCGATTGATGAATTGATTTTTTTTTTCTTTCTTAACAAAAGAGCAGGAAGATAAAGGTGGCACGAAAACATGATTCCGGTTTGTTTTTGTTTATTTTCCGGTTTAAAGAATCAGTTATGGGATCTCTGGTTGTATGGTGAAGCGGTGAATTACGAGAAAATGCCAATAGACACTTAACATATTTATCTAGGATCACGTTTCGGCTTCTCACCATTCTAGACTGATTTATTTTTAGAACCAATGTTGCTATAACCTCGTTAAACATAAATTCGAAACTGCCCAGTACAAAACGAAATTGCATCCCCATGTGTAGAATACGTGACTGAAACTGAGCCATTCCCGAAAAACTAGTATGTGAAATAGGGTTTTCTTGATTACATTCTTAATCAAAATCACATGGTAATAGCGATGAAATCTTTGCATCAGTGCATGTTAAAAATAATACAAAATTAAGGCTAAACATATGTATATTAAACATGATTAAAATTTTATTTTTAGGTATGCAAAATTATTTAATATGTTTTTAACCGTAATTTGTAAGTTATTATATTTTCACCATCAGAATACTGAAAAGAAATTTGATTTCTCCTATCCCAGCAAGGAACAGAAGAAATTTTTTTTGTATCAAATAAATATTTTTTAAAAATTGTCAGAAACTTTTTATTGTTTTTGAACATTTTAATAGCAAATTTTCACCATCAGAATACTGAAAAGAAATTTGATTTCTCCTATCCCGGAAGAAATTTTTTTTGTATCAAATAAATATTTTTTAAAAATTTCAGAAAGTTTTTATTATTTTTGAACATTTTAATAGCAAATTTGATTTACTTTTTATCCGAAACTTAATTTGATCTAAAGCTTGAAAACTAAATTATTTTTCCTCTGCTTTATGGGTATTAAAATTAAATTTAGTGAAGAAACACAATTCAAACTTACTACAACATCAAAATAAAAGTGAAAATGAATAATAAACGCTGTCATATTTTTCCACATTACCACAGTTGTTTTCATTGTATCACTTTAATAATATAATAAATGAAATTTGTAACAGATATATGGGCTATCAATCACAACCAACCCTTTTGGAAGAAGAAACCGTGATGTGCAGATTAGGTCAGTTATATATATAGTATAGGTTTTCTAGCTAGTTAGATGGATAGACGGAGTTACATGGAGATTGAAATATAGAGAATCTGACGACGAGGGGAGATAGCTACCAATCAGGTATTAGTATATATTGATAGCGCGTTTCAGACATTAAATAGTTGAAGATATTTAAGTGGCTATTGGTCACCATAACTAAATTGTAACTCAAACATTAGAGTTGTGGATTGATCCCATAAAAGGAGGATCAATACAATAGAAGTCTTCTCATAATTCGCGAGTCTCGTGGTTTATTCCCATATTGCTCTTAGTAGGAACATCTTTTCATGTTTGAATATTAGAATTGAGTCTGTTGATAATTTGTGGTTGAATAAATAGTTGAAAAGTATTATGGCGAGACATCCTTCACTTCCTCCCACACCTCTACCCGGGGCCGAGAGTAGATCGCGTACGTTATAAATTTAAAAACATATTGTACAAACATAGCTATTTTTTGCCTTCCCATGTTTAGGAAATTTATTTACACACTTTTATACATAAAAAATGATGTAATCAAAAACCACACATTTCCTTATAAAAATAAAATACTTGAAAACTTTAGTACTTTATTTAAAAAAGGACACTGTTTTAACTCCAGTTGTTTTAAAATAAGGAGGTCTTTTCTATTGTTATTTTCAATTTGCTATGAAAGTTCCTTGCAAACATTATATATTGGTCATTTCTTGCAAGTAGTTATGTTCTATTGCAAAAAATTAAGTAAATTTTCATCATCGAAAATAGGGGTATACATTTTTATTCTTATACTTCTAAATGAACTTTCAAGTAAAATTTCGCTCAACATTGCATAAATACTGCCAGTTTTCGAAAAGCTAAATAATTATACCAATTGCTTGCTTTTGCGGGGTAATTTTCATTGATTACGCGTCTAGCGTTTGCGTGATTACTTTTTTTTCTATTTTTAGAGATTTGCTAATGTGAACATGTGTCAATAAATCATGGCCATACATTATAATAATTTACGTCTTTTGAAGTTTCCGGATGTTTTTAGTTCTTCTATTTGGAAATTCTTGAGAATTGGTATAATTGAAAAGCCATTCTGTTGTATTGGTTTGCTCTTTTTTTTAAAAAAACTCATTTGGAAAGCTTTAAAGTATTATACGGTATTTTTTGTTTATGTTTTCGTTAAAATCGTGTTATTGAAACAAATGCTTAGTACGAACAATTTCGCTGGGATTGTTTACATTTGCTATATTTCTCGTTATTTTTAATTAAATATTTATAATGCTCTTTTAAGGTAAAATGTAAACTTTAAGATAAAAACATATACCAGCTTTTTTTAAATGACATTACATTAAATTGTTGTATAGTAATTTAGTAAGATTTGTAATTTTTGGTCCTATCGACTAAAATCATTTTAATAAAATCAAATAAATAAAGAGGTCTTAAAATAACTCTTAATAATGTTATAGTTTTTTCCCTTTAAAGAAATTCGAGAACAAACAAAGAGCAGCAGCACACAACAAGCTTAACAAAAAGTATCCTAAATTGCAAATCATTTGATAAAAATCGAAACACATACTATGCCTTTGGAGATTCTAGAAAACACAAATAATTCCTCTCACAACACTACTAAATGTTATCCATCACCTTTAACAATGCCTAATACATTATTGTACTGATCTCGCGACTCTTTTAATTATTCTCTTAACTATACGTTATCCAAATTAATGGGAGGAAGTTTTTAACGCAACTATATTTCTGAAGCTGGAAATTTAAAAATATTCTAAGATCTCGTATTTATTATACATCAAAAGTATTTCGCGATCTAAAATTTTCTAGTAAATTTTTAAAAATAAACACTATGTCCCCTCAAGACAAACCATTTTAAAAAACCACCAAAAGTGCTATAAGAATTGATTCACCGACTTAAGAAGCATTCCAAACTAATTTATACCTCTAATCGACGAAAATAGATAATTATATCACTGAAAACGATACCAGATGTAATGATTACTCATCACAATTGTTGTTTCTGAAACTGCAATTAAAAATATTCTAACAAGAGAAAAAGAGACAAGAGATATATCTAGTACATCTATAAATATTTTAAGCTAAATATGCCCTAAATAACCTCAAATAAATCTTTTCCTAGCATATTTTAATAAATCTACCGAAAGTACAGAACGAATTCCTTCATAACTTGGCAATACCTCCCGTGACTACATTACATCGGGCGTTATTGAAAAGAAGTGAATTATATCATTAAAAATGATAGGGTACTAATAATTTGCTCAATGTTTATTTAATAAAAAAAGTTCCCTTGACCAAAAAAGCTACTTGATTTACTCATTATACAACTACGATAACTTTCGCAGTAACAGCGTCCATTTGACAGTTCCGTGAGAAGGGGACGCCGTATAGGAAGGCTATTTCGTGACTGAGCGGGGTGTTCGATTTCTTGTCGTGAGAAAGAGTACTGCGTTCCCGATTCGAAAGTCAATCTAGAAACCGGGACTAATACTTTTATCCATTCTTTTTTTTCAGTTTGACAATTTTGATGTGGAGTAATAAAACTACTGAATTCAGCAGGAAAATTTCTTAGACTTTGAGGAAAATATTTCACGTAATTTATATGGTATAATATTTGAAGTTTTATAACAGATAGAGAGAGAGTGAGATTAACATACTCTAGTTTTCAATATTTTATTCAATTTTTATGGATTCTCGTTCAATTTTCAGCAGATTTTGTAGGTCTTTGAATCTTTTTTTATTAATTTTTAATCCAAAATTTTCAGATATGAAAGAATAAATGTCGTCTATAGAAAAATGTTCGATGTTTCGATTTGTTCCATACTAATTATAAAGATGCTTATTTTATTTTTTAAATTTTACTTTTTTAAGATAGAGAATTATTTCTGAAATGAGAGGTTAGAGAACAAGAAATTTTTAAAAAATCAAAAATGGTATATTTTACTCAAAATCAAATAAATAAAAAGAATGTAAATTCCACTGCTAGTTCCCAAAGTTGGTTAAGTTTGATGACCAAAACACATTATAAAATTATTATTCACCTTAAATTATTTTTCAAAAATTAAATTAGTTAATAACCTATCACATCAGTATTTATTATATTTTCAATTAACAATTAAGCTATTACAAATATTTCATTCATTAAAGAAATCATAACAAACAAGAAACCTTATTTACTTAATTTTAAATCATTTTGTAAATAATTAAGAAATTTTCGCTTTATAAGGAATTTAAACATCCCTTATGATAAAAAAAATCTATCCACACTAAAGATTGAAGCAACACACTTCTTTAAATTTACTTCATGCTATTATTTGACATTTAATATCTAGATTTAGGTCTGCGTATTAAACATTTGACAGGTTTGACATTCTAAGCAATAAATCGAATAATTAAAGATACAAAACAATTAAGTCAATTCGAGAAAACTTTATACTTATCAAAGATTAGATTATAGATGTTATGTTATCTGCTGCGAAAAAAATGATATTCTTATGCAAAAATATTTTATCTCACTACTGCTGCTTATTGTAGTATGGGCAAAAGAAACGTATCAATAAAGAGAAATTCATAAAAAGATTTTAAAATGTTCTGAAAGTTTGTAGAAATAGCTGCTTTCGTGAAATTTAACAATTTAGAAGTTTTAATGAAATATAGTAATCGGAGCTTTAAAATCCCATGCATTTATAACTTGCATCAAGGAGAGGAAAACCAAAAGAGAGAAAGATTATTCAAGGTTTGGAATCGTTATTTTGCAAAAGATAAAAAATATTTTTCTAATATTTAGGGTCACTTATACTATAATAGACATATAAAATTGTTTTATTACAACAAAAAATTATTTAAATGCAATACTTTGCAAAAAATGAGCAAAGAATTACTTTTTAAGAAAAATGCTTCTATAATAATAGTATTTTGACTATATACAGCTTAGACCTTTGTACAGAGCCTTAAGTAGGATTCTTAAAATATCTATCCATATTTTAATACATTAGAGTGAACAAGTTTTAGTAAATACGACGATTATTATTTAAATTGGTAATAACTCTGAAAAAATAATGTGAAGTTTTCAAAAATCCAGTTCAAGCTCTCTGGAATAGTCTTATATATACAGACAAAATATTATTATTATAGAAGCTTTTTTCATAAAAGGAAGTTTTTCAAATAATTCTATGTTCATTTTTTTGATAAAATATTGCACCAGAATAATTTTTTATTTTAATAATATTCCGAAAAATATTTTATACGTGTATTCAAATCTAAGAGACTCTAAATATTAAAAAATATATTTATTTCTACGCTTTTGCAAAATCACAGTTACGAACGCGTAGTCGGATACTTTGATGTATTGATGTAAAACTCTTTTCAAATCATGCTCATACTTTTAAGTAAAATAAAAGAAATCCAAAGGCTATCATCATTTTCACAAATTACTTCACAAGCATTTTAGCTTCAATCAATCCAGTAGTAAGAAACCCATTTATATATGTATATGTATATATATATATGCTTAAAAATCATTTAAAAGCTGAAATTTGATATATTTTAATTATTATATGTATATCATGAAACTGTGTGAACTGTATGAATGTAACATGTTCCAAAACTTGAATAATTAACTTCTTTCAAGATATGTATTCATGAAATGACCTTCTGTGGTATGAGTACCACCTGCGCAACTGTGTGAGATACTTGGAAAGCTACTTTACTAACCGCAGAGCAGTTTTTTCCCTTTCTTTCGCCCAATGGAAGTACTTTTGTGTCTATTTTCAAAAGAATCGCATGAAGTCTCCAGGGATAAGTCGTGTTCATAGAACATAAACGCAAGAGCGACCAAGCAAAGAACAAATGCGCACCCTTAGTTAGAATCTTAGAACCTGATGACTAAAATTTTAGATAGTTCTGTTCAATTTTAACAAATAATTAGTCACAAAAAGAGATTTAAGATTAGCAAGCGACGTAAAATAGTTTCATTTTTAAATGATGTTTACACTTTCAGTGATTCAAAAGTAATTCATCTGAATAAAGGTACTTTTCTAGATTGGGCCATATGTGACGTCACCTTATGGAGACTTACCGAATGCAGTTATCATGATTTTTACATAACCTTGTTTTATGTTTCTAGCTTTGGAGAAGCATGAGTGACGTCGGCTAACCTATATTTTGGAAATGTGAAAACACACTTGCATCGTCACAATAGGCGGATAATCGAGTGCAAGAATAATTCGTATTAAGCGTTTGCCCCCATGTTTTCGAAGCATTGTCAACATCTGTAATATCCGAAAAGAACACGATGCCAAAGTCTTCTCACCACTCATTTATTCGCACGGCTTGTTAAGGTGCGACCTTGAAAGACAATAATGACTTGTTGTGGAGCTTAAAAACGGAAACATAAAGTTGTTGGTACAGGAAAAAATCCTTCCCACACAAAAAAATTTTTGTGTCTCTGGGAACGTGACACGAATCGTTTCCTAAAATGTTTCACTACGTAGTTCATGAGTATAATTTTTTTTTCTCATTTCAAAGTTAATTGAACCATAAATTGGAATATTAGAATAACTAAAAAATTAATTTTAATGGCATAGTCCTTTCAAAGTCGAACAATGCTTTAGATAAAAAAAGAATGTTTTAATGAGTAATATTAATTCCAAACTCTATTTTTTTTTATAAAAAACTATCTACGCGTGACGTCATTAATGAATTCATAAATGTGGGTGCTCTTATATTATTCCATAAAATGCCTTATGTAGTTATATACTTTTCAAATTTTAATAATTCGCTTTTAGTTATGCTTAAAATGATATATATTCTAACTCTTAAATAAGTGAAGGCGTTTTTTTTTTTTAATCAAAGCAAAATTATTCTTTCCTAAGTAAAAATATCATCTTAAAAATTCCACGAACAGTTAAATTTCAATTCCAAACTCTAATTTTAATAATTCGCTTTTAGTTACGCTTAAAATAAAATTCTTATTCTTAAATAGGGGGAAGGCGTTTTTTTTTTTTAATCAAAGTAAAACTATTCTTTCCTAAGTAAAAATGTCAACTTAAAAATTGCACGAACAGTTAAATTTTGAAATCTCATTCTAATAAAGCAATCACTTATTCTATAATTTCTTCGATTGCAGAACGTAAAGAGCTATGGTTGGCGGAATGGATAAATATAATAATTTATCCCCATATTCACCAATATTCCCCTCCTACTCCCATATAACTAATATCTCATAATCGATGAATTAACAAATTTATGATTAAAAATCATTAAAAGTGAAAACTAAAAATGTTTTGAAAAAAATCACGAGAAATTTGATCTTACCATACATTATTTCCATACATAAATTCAGAAGTAAGTTTAAAATACGTTGAAAATAACAGTTCTTAAATAAGTTGATAATTTATGTTACAATCAGTTAGCGAAACAGAGAAAGCCGAAGTAGATGAGTGGTCCTGGTCGCGAACTCGTGACCAACGTTTTCGAGTCGTGGCTTTCAGTTTTTGTCCCACTGAAAACCCACGTGTGTAGGGGCAATAAACTAAGTCTCAAAGTCCACACATCGGCGTTGTGTGAATGTTCAGGAACTGGGGTATCAGCTGAGGTGTCGCCCCCGTCACTTGACTGAGGCTCAGAATTAATAGGGTCCTCACTAATAGTCCACACGCAATTTCAAATTACGGCGTTAATAAATATAAAAGTTCGAAAATAAAGTGTTATTATAGAATCATCCGAATTACAGTACGTTAAGAATTGCTTTTATGAATATTGTATAAATACATCCAATCTAATTTAATAATAGGTATTGATAAATTTATCATTCTTATTTTTAACAATATATGGAATAATGTATGGATGTTATCACTGTATACAATGACATTTGTAAATAATTATGTAATTATTTTGGAAATAATAAAAATGTATAAGGGAGCATAACTTTTCAAAACACTTCTTGAAAAATTCATGTCTCAGAATTTGTGAAGGGATCTAAGATTACAGAAGATTTCAACTAAAATTTAAAATAACATGTTTCCTTAGAGGGCAGTGTGCAAAACAAAATTTTATAAATAAAGCATGCAATAAAATAAATTTACTTAAAAAAGTTATTGGCATTTTTTTCTAATTTGCATTCCGAATTATCATCAGAAATTAAGAGAATTCAAATTAACTGTCAACAAAAATAAAAGCTGTTTTATTTCGTTAATTTTAAAAATTAGTTTATGTATATCTTATACTTAAGATTCTTACATTAAAATTATTCTCGAATAAGCTAGATTCTTATGAAAAATATGCACTGAAAAATTTGAAAAAATATATACTGTAGAACATATTCTAAATAATATATAGCTTACTATGTAATATAATTGAATATATAATATAATGAATATATGCTATATATATAATGAATATATGTTACATAATATAATGAATTCATGTTTTATAAAAATGTATAGGTCAGGATTGACACTGCTTTCTTTCCTTTTTGCAACCTATTACAAAGCAACAGAATTATACCAAAAACACCAAAAATTACAATTTGTTAACATTATTCAGAGAATATATAAATGCAGTTACATTTAACGACAATAACTTACATGTTAATAGAATTGAATAAATATTATTGGTATTGCAATAGCAAATGCCCCAGTTTGATAGACATTTCCCCCTTTCTTTAAAAAGCCGGTCGGCTGTCTTTTCTTTTTCCGGCCTATCGCCTACGCTTTACTAAGAAAATGTAATGAAGCCTTTTTATTGAGGTATTGTGCCTACATATTTCCTTCCTCTTCATGATGCGAAAAGTTCAGTCTCGTTTGAAGAAATGAAAAGAGTTCGATTGCCGAGCAACAGCCTTTAAAATCTCGAAGTCGATCGAGGTTGTCGGTAGGTCAAACTTTTTGGATGGCCGCTCTTCTACGAAGAGCATTACAGTTTATGCAGTTAAAGAGAAGACTCTAATTTTTTTATTGCTCGAAACAATGTTAAGCTAATGTTTCATCAAGTTTGTCTCCTGGGAAAGTTTACTGCTGATTTCACTCAAAATAAAACAATGCTGTAAAGTTATTTAAACACGAAATGGTTACAGTTAAATAACAAAGTGGATCGGTAGTTTCATCAAGCATTATTTTGTTATCTGTACTTTATATTTTTTATATTAATTTAATTTTTTTCTGTTTAAAAATAGTCGCATAAATTTCAAAAAATAATTTAGGCTTAAGAAAAATGAGAAATTGAATTGCATCTATCATTTTTATTATAATATTCGATAAGCGTCTTGTAATTAAGCAATTCAAAGAATTCTTTTTTCAGATATCTTAGCACTCTTCTATTTATAATAACTCACACAAGAACATACATGCATAATCATTCATTATATACTATATTATTATAATTTTAAATACAGCTAAACAATAAATAAGAGCATAGTAAGCAGCCCTAGCCAAATTAATGCAGTAGAAAACTCTTTATCTTAAGATTAAATTTAAAGGGTTAAATATTGTATTATATGTTGTTAATAAGAAATGTTTTTCCTTTTTTTTACCTACATTTATTAAAAAATTATACATATATGTATACATAATTTTTAAATGTAATATATATGTATGTATGTATATATATATGGGGTGTATGTGTGAAGTGTATGTTATAATGCTACATATATATTCATATATATTTAATACTTTACTTTTATGTCATAATAATTAAATATTATGCATGTACAACGTTCGACTGTAATTTTTATAATAAAAACATTTTTTAAAAAATAAAAGAAATACTTAGCGCTATACATTTTTAAAGGTTTTGAAACAAATTATTTATCTCAAGGTAATATTTTCTTCCCAGTGTTAAGGAACACATAGCATTAACGTATGAATTAATCATAGCTTAGATTTTTTTGAAATTTGTTTGCAGTAATTTTAAGCGTTAGTTTAATTATTATAATCTTAGCTTATTATTATTACAATGTGACATGACACTTATAAGAATATGAAAAGGCATGTAAACGAGCTACCTTCAAACAACAAAAATGCACACATTTAATGATTTCTTAGGAGAAAATTCTTTCAGATTCTTTCCCTAGACCTTCAAAAGTGATATCGATCATAATCCTGAATGGACCTAATTTAAAACTACATGAAAATTACTGAGCTTTTTATTCTTCCATAAGTACTGATCATGATGCTAAGTGAACCCATTTTATTAAAAATATCTACAAGGTTATCAAAGCAAGGCACACGTGAGCAAGGCCATGCGTAAACGCCTTTATATACTAAGAGTTAATAACAATAGGTTTCATACAGTATGGATGATAAATAGAAAGAGAATCAAACTCACCTTGACTAAAATCATCGGCTGTTGCAAATGCATGTAGCAGAAAAAACGATAATAAGCTTGATAAACATAGTTTAAGGCCACACCTTATAGTCCTTTTGTGCATATTTAATACTACAGTGATTTTCCCACTTTGACCAGGAGTTCGCAGGAAAGTGAAGGAAACGCAGATGACCTGAAAAAAAAATACTCAATGAGTTAGTGGGTCATTATTAAATGCTAAATGTTATCAAGATCAGCACAGAAAAATGAATAATTCCATTTGCTCTGGTTACAATTCGTATACATTGTGCTGATATTGCCATAAAATCATGTGAAAAGAGGCATTCATTTGCGATTAGAGATTCATCTTCATGTGGAGATACAAGCATATATGTATGTATAAGCGTCGCTTTCAGAACATACTAGGCTCACATTCAATAGAATGTCCGTTTCTATAAAAAATTGCTTTAATTAAAAACTTTTAAGATAATTTCTTTTAAGGCATCCCATTACGTTCGGAACCGTGATTTTGAAAAAGCGTCTGGAAAAAAAATTATATTAAGTGTCACATGAATTACAATATACTTATAAAATTATTTAAAGAATATTATTAAAAGAAAAAAAATATGTAACTGCATTTTTTGGCAAAAAAAAGAAGAAAGAATGACGTATTTTCGAGACATTCTCCTTCTATGGAAAATGCTTCCATAATTATAAAATTTTGCTTACATATAGCTAACACTTTCTACAGAGCCTGAACAAGGATTTTTGAACCAGTGTTAAGACCGATTTAAATAATAACGAATGTTTTTTGTTAAAATTTCTCTATTCTGATATATATCAAAATATAAATAAACCCACTACATACTTTTAAAAATCCTAGTTCAGACTCTGAATAAAAATCTTAACTATACATAGAAGAAATATTATTATTATAGAAATATTTTTCAAAAAAGGAGGATGTTTTAAAAATAAATCATTCTTTCTTCAATTTTTGCCCAAAAAAAAGCATTTAAGTAGTTTTTTATAATAATATTCTTAGAACAATGAATATGTATATTCTAAATAAGGTGACACTAAATGTCAAACAAATTATTCATTCACACGCTTTTTCAAAATCAAGATTCTTAATGTAGTCGTATACCTTAAAGCGAACATCAAAAAAAAATTATCAGCTATTGCAATGAACAAGTAGTTTCACAATTAAAAAAACTTTACTCAATCACCACTTAGTTTAACTAATTACTTTCATAATGATCATTTCAATAAAAAATTAGCATAAATAGCTCTTGCATATGTCAAAAAATAGCTCCCAAAAAGTAGACCGAGAATTTAAAAAAGAAGTAATTTTTGATGGCTGTGTTTAAAGGAATCGCATAAACAATACATACGCCAGGTAGCGAGCACTTGATTGATTAACCCAAACGAAAGAGATGTTATAAAACAGGAAAAACTATGAAAAGGAAAGTTTTGAATTCAAACCTGTCATTTATATTCCTCCATAAGAAAAAGAATGAATGACAAATGGTTAAAATGCGCTTTTTTAAAAACAAAATGTACTTCTTTAAATTTTTGACACCTTTCAATTTTTTAATTCCTTTCAACGAAAATGAATCACTGAAACAAAAGTAAACAAATTTCAATTTCAAAGGTTAAGTATTTGTTTCTGTCGTAGAAGAAAAATGTTTTAAATTTTCCAAACTCTTTTGCTGTTGTTCAAAATCTGTTTTTCTTTTCTCTCAGAATTTTTTTTTCCTTTAAAATTGCCACGCTTAACATTCGCAGCAGTCGGGATTTTTTTTTTTTTTGGAAATTGTACGAAAATTATGTACAATCCTTGTAGTTTATTCGTTTTGAAAGCCGGTTAGTTTAATCCTAAATAATTTATTTTTCTCATCGATGAAGTCTTTTTAATGAGTTTTTAACAATACAATGCAAGAGATAATTGGCAGTACATGAAATACATTCGTTTTTTTTTTCTATTTGATGTCATGGTAATTATATAACCTAAAAAATATTTTGATTTGTTCAGTGCTTTAACGCGATTTGATTTCACATTTAAAAAAATGTACTAGAACAACTGTTATTGGAGAAACTGAATTGTACATTATATATTGACTGCTAATTATAATTCATATAAATAAAATAAGGTATGGTCTCTTGTGTACCTAAAAGAATTTTCTAAAATAAATTACTCTCTCATTATTAGATAAATGCGATAATAATTTTCAAATATAAATTAAAAATTAACCTATTTGATACTTTAGTGCAAGAGAGAATTGGCAGTACATGAAATACATTCGTTTTTTTTTATTTGATGTCATGGTAATTATATAACCTAAAAAATATTTTGATTGGTAAGTACTCTAGCGCGATTTGATTTCACATTAAAAAAATGTACTAGAACTACCGTTATTGGAGAAACTGAATTGTACATTATTGACTGCTAATTATAATTCATATAAATAAAATAAGGTATGGTCTCTTGTGTACCTTAAAGAATTTTCTAAAATAAATTACTCTCTTATTATTAAATAAATGCGATAATAATTTTCAAATATAAATTAAAAATTAACCTATTTGATACTTCATAAAACTAATTTTAATACGAAAAAAATTAGCTTGAAAAACACAAACAGCTATCTAAACGAATCACTAAGTACAAGAAATACAGATTAATATTAACTCAAAAAGAATCTGGACAACATTGACGATCATGAATAGCCTTTGACTTTGCATGATAATAAGAAAAGCAGATAAATATAATCACTTTGTCAAATAACCTTAATTTATCAAAAATAACCGTCCTAAATCTATAGAAGAACTAATGACGAGCGTGATAAAATTATCATATCTAATACTACTTAGATAAAAAGATTAACGAAAAAAATTAGAATTCAAGGTTTAGAAAAAGAAGGTATATCATTTCTTTTCTTTCTAAATAAAAAAAGGATAATCTAATAAATAAACTTGATAATAAATATTAAAAGATAAGAACTGCATGTCGTTACGCATCCATACGATTTCTCCAATACCTCTCATTAATAAGTTTATTCTTTTTCAGTTGACTGAAATAGTGACGCACTCTTTATATATATATACGTATGTAAGTGATATGAAGCTTCTTCAAAGAAAGAAAATTTTCTCTCTCAGAAGTGTAATCTTAATGAGTCAGTGTAAACACAGTGGAATTATTTACGGATGATTACACCCCAAAGAATCTTTAAATCTATAATCTCCTTTTCTTCAAATGACACGGTAGTATTTCAGTACGGAATCAGGATCTTATCGGAATCAGAAAATAGAACATGTTAGCAAGTAAAAACAAACAAATAGGAACGAATTTCTAATTAGATACCTCAAACTACGAATTAGTTCAAATATTTCACACATTTATTTCCTCTTATTTCTTCCAAAAGGAATTAATAAGCGAAGAAATAGTAATATGCTTTTAATTACAAATTAATGAGAAAAGTATTGATTATCTTGGATTTAGATTCTGATTGTTGAAATATACATAAGAAAATTTATTTTTGTAGATAAAAATTAAATAAACAAAATATTGCAAAACTACTTTATCAATAATCTTAAACAATAGATTCAATAAAAAAATTAAACGGTAATATTACTATCGATCTATATAAAAATAGATGTTTGTATATATAGGTCCTCGCTTCACTCCAACACCGTTCAACCGATCACTATGAAAATTGGCATGTATATGTATTTTTTGTGGAGGTTTTTGTGCTATCCTCTCTGTTGCAGTTCCCCACAAGGTGGCACTACAGCATATCAACTTCTGCACCATTCAATCAATTGTCAAGTTGCCAACATGTTAACAAAAATGATGTCAACTTGGCTCGCCAACATTTCGCTATGTTTCCATTGAATCGCCATTATAATGTAAGGAAAGGCGTTGCTTGCAAATATTACAATTTTAACATAAAATAATAAATACAACAGAAAGTAATATTAACGTGTTAAACATACAGATATAAATTATTTACACTATTTTAAGCGTTCATTACACAAAATTTGTAATATTGTGTTATTTTTGCTGTGCAGAGATCAGCTTAGGAAGGTGTTTTCAAAAATCGACCCACAAGAGAGCTAGGGGCGTTATAAATGAAAAAAATCCTTTTTAGCTGCTATTAGATCTACAGCACTAAACTTTAACAAATAAGGTTTTTTTGTTCAGCTGAGATATCCAAAACGCTTTGGGGGGGGAGGGTAATTTTCAATTTACGTAAAATTAACTCATTAAAAACTTCTTTATCCTTCAATCTGTAATGTTTAATATCTCAATTCACCCGTGCGAATAACTGGTATACCGCTTGTAGAAAATAAATTATAAAAAAATTACTAAAAAAATGCCAGAAATCTTTTAAATGGAAATAGTTTTAAAAATCTGTCATAGGAATTGTGTTTTCCAAGAACTAAAAATAATTTCCAGTAACTCAGTATAAGGAAACTTTTCTGTTTTAAAAGTAATTTTAATATAATCCTTTAATAAATTTCTATAATAATATTTTCATAAGAAAAAATCCTTATACGATAATGAGAAATAGCTAGAACAACAAGAATATTCTAAATAAATCAGCAAAACATATTCCATAGAACAATAAAATCATATTTAATTAAATATATCAGCATCTTTATTTGCATTTTTTCCTATTAAAAATAAAAAAAATGTGTGACATCTTTTACTGTCTAGAAATTCAAATCACTGAATGAAAACTGAAATTAGCTTTTTCACAACTCAGATTGGGATTTCCTCTTTCCCATGGCATTCATTTTAAATCTGAATGCATAGAGTTTCATAAAAAAAATGAAATAAATCGATTTAACCTTATTTATAACAAGCAAAATCCTAAACTAGTTTTATAAAAGAGTTTCTGGTTCTCCTTACCCTAGTTTGGCGCCTTTAAGTTTACATTAACACGCCCTACTCCATCATAGAGCTGAAGCATAGGCTATCAAACTGAATTTTTCTTATCACACACAATGTCCAAACCACAATAGTTAGAATTTGGCATAACGGGAAGATCATTCACCCAAAAAAAACTGCTCTTCAGCTTGTTATTATGAGCATATATTCTCCAAACAATTATTCTCAGAAATCGTCAATAAAAGATCGATTGTTGAAAAAACAGATTAAGCTCGTAGTTGAAAAGTTAATGGTTTCTACACACGTCAAGTTTATTTACTTTTTTTAATATTAAATCAGAGTGTATAATTTTTTTGAATTATTTTTATACAGATAAAATTGAAACAGAGCATTTTTGTACAGATAATAATAAATAAAAAAACTGAATCGTATTGGGATTCTTAATGGAGATTATGCTTAAAATATTTAGGTAATTGATTATATATGCACATTTTAAAAAATAAAACCAAATCTTTCTAACTCAGTATTAGGGAAATCAACTTAGTAATAAAAATATATGAATTAATAAAAAGTTAAACATCCAGATATGCAATTAAATTCCACAATGAACATATGTGATGAATATTATAGATGTAGAGCATAATATATATCTATCTATCAATCAATCAATCTATCTATCTATATATATATATATATATATTATATATATATATTTATTATAATATTATATATATATATATATATATATATATATTATATATATATATTTATTATAATATTATACATATATATATATATATATATATATATATATATATTATTATATATTATATATATATATATATTATAATATTATATATATATATATTATAATATTATATATATATATATCTTAATATTATATATATATATAATATATATATTATATATTCTTTTGATATTTTTCTGCTTAAACAATTTGGGAGAATATTTTGCTTAATAGTAGTCGGTTGTTCTTTCATATTTCTATGGGATTTTTTGTGCTTTGGATTTTTTGTGCTTTGGATTTTTTATACTTTGGATTTTTTATACTTTGGATTTTTTATACTTTGGATTTTTTATACTTAGAATTTTTATACTTTAAATTTCTATTTATTTTATTTTGGTCTTTCCTACCGAGTTGCAAAGGGGAGGGTTGGCGCCTTCAAACTAGTTTAACCCCACTTATTCGGTCCTAAGTCCGAAATTGCATTTTGACTCGCTGGGTTCTTGTTTGTATTTCATTGGATTTGATCTTAATTTTTTTTTCTTTCCCTGTTATGTTCTATATTTTATATAAATTTTTTCTATATATATATATATATATATATATATATTATTTTAAATATCTTTTAATTAATAAGTTATTATAATTTATACGTATGTTTTTGAGATAAATAAATTGTTAAATTAAATGCACACAGTGTGTATTCTAACTACCGTAAAATCCGGCGTATAATGCACACCTATACTTTCTTGCTGTATTTTTTTAAATTTTAAGGTATATTCGCCGTATAACGCGCATCCCCCTTATTACGAAAAAACCTGAAATGTAAAGCTTTTGAAGGAAAATAGTATACTTATAGAACTAAAACCCTTTACATTCATAAAGAATGTCATTTCTTTTAAACAAACAGTATTTCGATATATGTAGAAGCCTAATTTGTTTTATGCTCATTTTTTTCATTTTTAAAGCTATCATTTTTATACCCGGCGTATAACGTGCAACTGTAAATTTCGATCCTATTTTTTAAGGTAAAAGTGCGCGTTATATACCGGATTTTACAGTAACTGCTAGATTTAAGACAAATCATTACTCTTCAAACATCATAATGAAAACAACAAAAATTCCTTATAATAATATTTTTCCAACAGCAAAATAAAATATTTTAAATGTTAGTTCTAATTTTTTATCTTTAACTTAATCGAATTGTTTATAATTATAAGTTGATAGGATACATTATTTCTTTCTCAAAAAGGTTCAAATAGAAAACTTAAGTTATCCGACTACCCTAAAATTGTGAATTTTGCCAAAAAATCACGAATTTTTAATGATTTTATTTTATATGTCATTTTATTAACTTTTCAAAAATACCAAGTTTATTATTTCCCGTTCACTAAAATAAAAGCTACCAATGTTTTAGTAAAAGCAGATGCCATTACTTTAAGCAAGATGTCATACTTTAAAAAGCGATTTACTCGAAATATGTTGGGTTTTTTTTAAAATGTTCAAACGGGGACAGCGATTGCTCAAAACGTTTGGAAAATAATTAACTGATTTTTTATGTATGTTCTGTATAATAGTAGAAGTGTTTTAACCTTCAGATTTATCAATCACTGTTTTATTACAATCCCTTATGTGAATATAATCACTGTACATTTTTAAGCAATTTCATGCAACTACGATAAAATGCTCTAGTTTTTGTAAAAATTAAAATATCTCTTATCCCAAAGGTCATTTTAAAAATGAATAACACACCAACACATCAGAATTGAAAAATTGAAAATTTGTTCATAAGCCTTTGGTACAGAATGGGCCCGTTTAATTTACTTTTTTGTAAATTTTTACCCATTTTTTCCCATTTTAGTAATAATAATTTCTTTTTCTCTTCTTAATTTTAGCATATTTTTCTTAAAATGTTCTAAACAAAACTAAAAACAACAAAAAAATCCCTATATCTCCATTTTTTTTTTAAAAAAAGTTGTCGCAAGTAGTCGGATACCTTAAAGTCACTTAAAATAAGCCGTTCTTCCTTTAAATCTTCAGATGAGACATAATGCCATTGAATTGCTGTGAATTATTAATTGTGAATTTGATTTATTAGCAAGGAAAACAAAATGTTTTTATAAACAACAGCTAAAATTTTTTGAGAACAATTTTGCAGGAAATAGGGCATTGTAAGATAAGAATTCATAAGACGAGTTACATTAAGTTTTGAAATATTGTTAATTTTCAAAGCACAAAAAAGGATGAAAAATTTTTAAGACGTCATAAAAACAACTACTTTATACTCGTTATAAATATATTAAGTCATACAATTTTGAAATTGTTTCCCGAACAATTAAAAAATCAAACTGATACCTCAATAATTTTGATAATGAGAGAATCTCGAACCTTTGACTATCATTACATTGTTAAAAAGGATTAAGAATTGCAATTAAATTAATGTAATGATCTAAAATAATTCAGATGTCAATGTTTAAAGACATTGTAGTAATGTAATTCTAGGCAATGCATATAAATGAAGGATGTATATATGTTAGTATTCATCCGGAAAAGAACAGACGGAAAAAAAATTGCAATGAACTGGTTCATGCCGGTTATAAAAACAGACAATCATAATTCCCGGTACTTCCAACCTGCTTTCTTTTAAGCTCTATTCACACTCTCTGTGGTCTTTAACATCTTAATTTCACATTACTTCGGAAATGTTAAAGATTAAGGCGTTCCCATTTCCATCTTTTTAGTTTGAAAGTAAGCACTCATTCATGTCACACTTTTAAATAATCTGACAACTTGAAAACACCTTTTAACTCGTCTTGTTTTTATGCGTTTCCACATCCTGGTAAAGTACTATTTTCATTTTCATTCATCTTGGATGAACAAATCAAAATAAGGAACTCATAAGGTAGTCATTACTTAGAAAAATTCATCTTAAAAGTTATTTTGTAGTTTTATATATTACGTACGAAAATCCACAGAAACAAATTTTTATTTCAGTATTATTATTTACGAACTTATTTTTAAGTAAATTTTATTTACTTACTTTTACATGAATACTTACCTACTTCAATGTATTCAGAAGTTATTTTTAGCATCCTTATATAATTGTACATTATTTTAAACAAATATTTGTAACGTTGCAGAATCAGAAAAGGATCTTATACTTAACATTTATACAGCGTATTGCGAGACCGTTTACAAATTTTGACTGTTGTTAAGTTAAAATATAGATGGCACATGTAGATTTATTTATACTAAAATGTTTCTAATAAAAGCAAGTTTTAACAAAGCGCAAAACCGAACAATTAACCGTAATTGGTAAGAAAAGGAGGAATTCATAAAAATAATAGATGATTCATCTGAATCGAAAGGGCATTTTTATAAAGCTTTTTTTTTTTTTTTGTGCTCTTGTTACTTGGCTTGATTTTTAGTTTGCTTTCTGTTTTCGTCATGTTTCCGGGTGAGAAGTGGAGTCACGTATATCCAACAAAATAAAAACATGCATTTAGACGAAAAAAACATTGTTAGATGATTTGTTCATGATTATGATCAGTTTTACGCTGAGCAACAGAAAAGGTTAAATTGAGTACTTTTTTTTCACAGTTTTATTTTTTGTTTGACTTGGGAAAGCATCTAGAGAAAAGTAAATAATATAAAATGGAGTACAAATATTAAAAAATTAAGTTATAGTTTGCTTTATTTTAATTTTTAGAAAACAAAATCACGTCCCTCCTAATATTCTTAATTTTTTTAATATTAAAAGTTATTTTGTTTGCAAACCAATTTAAGATAATGTATTGGTATCTCAAAATATAATTTTCAAATTTTTTGTCTTTTTTTAAATTGTCAAATAAATAAGTGTGAAACACCATACTTTCAAGAATACCAAAAAAATTTTAATTTTTAATTCAATTTTAGCATTAATAGAAAAGTTAAATTATGTAAAGATACTGTTATAAAATGTACAGTTTAAAAGAATATCATATTTTCAACAATTTATTTTAATTTTACATTTACAAAAAAAGTTTGATATCTGCAAAACTCTTCATAACTTTAAGAATATTTAAATGAATTTGAAATGAGTTAATTTTTATTACACTTCTTGTAATAGCAGTTTCTGTTTTGAGTATTATGAATACCAATACTCTCTCATACTTACATTAAAATAAGAAATGTTAAAATTGGATATAATAAAATTTTATAAAACTATTAGTATAAAAGCATAATGATGTACATATATTTATATATATAATTAATCATAAAATTATAATAAAACCCCAATGAAACATTATATATAATACATCTTATATTATATAGATAGTTATATTTTAGAAAAATGAAACAGAGCCTTACAACTTCTTAAACTCAAAAACTTTAAGATCAAGCGAAATAACTGGGATAACTGAATAAAATATATATAAAAAATCAGAAAATATCAATCTTGTAAACAATGAGTGAAAAAGAAAATTCGGAATTACTGTAAAATATTTTTCAATATTGTACTTTCCATCTAAATAAAATTTATTGCATTCTGTTCAGGTATATAACTTAAGATTATTGTTATTGATTCTCAGGAAAATATATATAAAGAGTTAACTTTTAAATTTCAACAGAACAGATAATAAAAACGATTTCATGAGAACTTTAAGAAATCTGTATACTACCACGGGTTCTGAAATTAGTTTATGGACTATTCTGGATGTCAGTTTATCGAATAAATTATTTCTTCTAACAGCCTATTCTGGATCGTTTTATGTTTACCAAACTTCTAGAAATATTTCTTATTTTTCATGTTTTTTTAAGCGAAATTGATTTAACTCAACAAAGAAAAATGTGTCCAGTTCTGCAGTTTTATTTTTTTAAACATTTATCGATATCTTACTTTCATTGATTTTGTTTTATAATGGAAACAAAACTAAATAATTGGCATATTAAAATAATGAAACGTGATTACGTATCATAATAAGAGTACTAAGATGAATATATGATGATTTTCCCCTACCAAATTTACCAATAATTTCTTGAATTTTGAAATAGCCTCGAGTACAGACGCATTATTTTGTATGCAAGAAATATATCTTAATATACAAGAAATAAAAATTAACTGCTGTAAAATATTTCCAATCAATAATTCCGAGAAACAAATATTTGATCTAGTAAATTAATTTAATAATATTCAACATTTCTCGTGAAAATCACATATTTCATTTCAAACTAAAATCCCCATGACGAACAACTTAAGTCTCTAAGATGAATTAGGATTGT
Organism: Trichonephila clavata; assembly: GCA_019973975.1. Lineage (NCBI taxonomy): Eukaryota > Metazoa > Arthropoda > Arachnida > Araneae > Nephilidae > Trichonephila > Trichonephila clavata. Next base: position 208,390 of record BMAO01003070.1, on the reverse strand, counting down.
TTTTATAAGTAAATAGAAAAAATATCATCGATATAAGCTCGTTCTTTGACAGAAATTAAAGGGAAGATGAGGATAAATTGAACTGTAATGAAATGTATACATCCATCACACGTGGAGAAAGGTATCAAGATATCCTAACTGGTCATGGTTCCATTAATTTTAACGATCAATTTAAAAGATGCAAATCTTGCTTCCACGAAATAACATTCTGCAGAATAAGTGAGGACATTAAATGAGTCTCTAATAGCTCCAGTGATCCAATTTATTTTGATGTATTAAAATCACAAGTTCTCCAAAAACATAAAAAATAACCAAACATTATTAACCAAAAGTCGCCGTTCAAAATTAAGCCTTTACTTTTTTTTTTGTAAAAAATATAGAAAATGTAATTATCATAATTAAATATACATTATATACTATCTTCCTTACAATGTCTTGTCGCGTGGTCGATATTTAGAATTCAGAGCATGTTAATCAATAATAAATCTAAATCAGGATATTACTTTTAGTTCTGTGCTAATTAAATATCTGGTACAAATAACAAAGAAATACAATTGCAGTAATTGTTATGCATAATTAGATTTCTTTCTTTTCAATCGATTAATTTTACATCTGAAAAAAACAATTTTTAAAAGAGTAATTGAAACAAGAATAAGTAGTAAATTTCATTCTTGAATCGCTGCTAGGCAGAGTTAGAAATGATAAGACATAAAGTCTAATGGGATCTTCATTTTCAATTCCAAAGTACTTTTTGCTCACATATATACTCACGCACAAAAATTATACAAGTAATTACACATATATGTACAAGCAAGCATAGTTTAATTTTTTATTTTACGTATATAAATAAATTTCCTACAAAAAAATCAAAAATTCTTTCTTTCAAAACTTTTCAACCTGTTTTTACTAACATTCTAAATGGAAACCAGTTAGCATTGTTTCAGGGGGAAGAATTATTTTTAGTTCGTGTATTCCTTGATGATTTCGAGAATTAATATGTAAAAATATAACACTCTTTCTTATTTTCAATCCCAAATGTTTTCCTCCCTCCAATTAAGAATTTTTTCCTTCTTTTTTGTACAGAATATGTTCTATAACAGAGCATATAAGCTATAGTGAATTATGAAAGAATATGGATTTTAAATCTTAGGAGAATATAACCTTATAAAATTTTAAGAATTCACTCAACGAGTGCGACAAATTCTTCATTATAATAAGATAATGACTTTTATAGTAACTTCTATCAAAAAAGTTTATTTCTATACTTAGTTAATATAACATACATATTCATAATCGGATACCTTAATATAACATAGTTAATATAACAATCACTCTACATATTTATTTTATAAACTTCGTCTCAAGACGTTGCGTTACTTTATTCAATAAAAAGTCAGTAACTTTTCAGATATAAGTAAAAAATCTTACTAAAAAGGCTTTTTATTTTTAATTTTCACTTAATATATTCATATCTCATATTTTTGGTAACGTTAAGTGAGTGAATATTAACGTCGCACTGTTCAGCTACAAGAGGGCTTTTGGCGACGGACCGCGTAATTTTAAACCATTTGGTAAGTAAGAAAAGGATGCTTTTAGTATTTCAAACATATTTATATAATGAGCAATACGATTATGATGAATGAAATGGACATAAATATTGCATTACAAATTTCATAAATTTATATTTCCCAAAAGAAAATAAGATCTACTGAAACTCATTAATTAAAAACACTGAAATATTCTCAAGTGAATTAATTAAAATTTATACAAATTAATACAAAACTATAAACACAGCTATCTAAGCTCTTCTTGGTGTCAAGGCAAATTCTTATCAATGGTGTAAAGAAATAATTGTATGAAAAAAAAATTGATGAGCACCATAGCTTATTTGTAAAATCACGTAATTAAATATTTTAAGAGAATTTAGACAAATTTTGAAATTTGAAAAACTGGTAGACTAACCGTTAAACTAATTTTTAAAAAAATATCGTGAGAAAGGTTACATTTTTAATATATAATATTGTATTTCAACCAAAATAACTCCTCGGGCAATTTAAATCATAAAACTGCTTTTGGTACCAATACAAAAGATCTTAGCCTTCAAGACATTGATACCAGGAAAAATTGATGAATATTCATTCTTCACGTAATGGCATTATAAACAGTCGGAGCTATCCGTACCATTTTACATAACAGAAGAATTCTGATTAAGCATCGCAGTGTATATTTAATTTTGCAACAACACTTTTTTTCCCTAAAGAGTAACCAATGGGTACGAAGAAGTAAAAAAAATGAATCTCAAATAATAAATTCATTCTAATACACGAAATGGGTCAAAATCATGACTTTGAAAAAGAAAAGCCTAGTAGTCAAACAGGTTGCTAAAGTACATTTTGCTAGCACACCGTGAAGAAAACTAAAAATTGGCGAATTATAAATCATTCGGCTCCGGAAGGCGCGGTTCTTCATTACAATTCGGGATAAATAACCCACATGTGTTATCTCAAGTGTGTGGTCAAAAGAAAGCAATTATCACCTCCGCTTTGACCCATTTCGTTTTGATTCATTTTCCTCTTCTTCCACGAATGCAATTTTCTGGAAAATCAATGATCTGTTAGCCACCAGAAATTAATAGGTAATACAGGTCTGCCAATATATTTATTGGTGGTTCAGGGTCAATACCGGAGTGATTCGATTAAAATCAGATAACACCCATTGTTTATCTGGAGCTCTCTAATTCTGATTCTATCGGGTTTGGAAGGGATGGGAAACTTTGAAGTAATTGAGCAGAGAGAGAGTTAGTTAATAAATCTTTACTTATTCATTTGAATAATGTTAAACAGAAGTCATTAGTATTCTTATCAAAGCATTGCTAGAGGGAAAATTTTGTTTTTCCTTAAAGGAAAAAACTAAAAATGATTTACCGAAATATGCTAATGTTTAATTAAGTGTGAGTTCTGATTACGTGTTTTTTTAATGTATTATTTAAAATCAAAAACATATAAAAATTTTGGTGGATTTATTTTTTTATAAAAAGCTATTTTCTATTGTTGAATTATAAACTGTTTGTGGAGATAAATGCTTCGTAAACCATATAATCGATGCATTTACTTGGAAAAATTAGTATTTAAACCAAAAAATAGAAGAAAATTATAATGAGCTTAAATATGGTTAAGAATGAGTAAAAATATAAGATACGGATCCACATGCAACATATAAGATTGAGAAATTTTCTCGTGTCAAGAATATAGTTAAATCATATCGCAAAGCGCGGCTTGTTAAGTGGCATATTCAGTAAATTATCTTCAAATAATTTACTTCTAATTTTTATTATAATTAATTTTATACTGTATGCAATACAAATGCCTTAATTATAATTTGGATATTCAATTACCTCAATGCATATGTATTCCGAATGCATTTTCTTAAAAATCTCATAAACTCTTTTGAAACAAAATTCAGCTTTTTGAAAGTTTATCAGTTGAATACTATTTTATGCTGAGTAGAAAGGTGTGTGCAGGTTAAATTTGTCTCACATTTAATACTTTTCCTACAAAATAAAAGGGGAAAAACGTAAAATTTTTGAAAAAACACAATTTCTTGATGTTTAACCCCTTAACTGCTTTTGCCCGTACGGACTACCGAAAGCTGGCGACAACCGGTTTGCCCGTATGCTGTACGGGCATTGATATTTTCTTCTTTCTATCTTTGATTTGTACATATTTTTAATTCTTATAGATTATTAGTGCTAGTGTTTTTAAGAGATGCAGTTTTTCCATGATACAGAAATACTTCTCATCCGGGATTTTCTTTGTGGTGAAGGCGGTAATTTTTCATTCAAGGTAGGGATTTATATCCTTGGAAGTATTCGATAAAGAACAGGGATTGACAAGGCAATATGCAATTTATTGCTTAAGAAGAATTGAAAATGGTAAGATAATCCAAAAAAGCAGATATTATCTCTGTCTCCATTGCAATGTAAGACTTAGTAAGACTTAAATCATACTTCAAATTGTATGTGTCTATATATATGCACATACACAATCCTCAATCGTTTGAAAAAAATTGTTTTGTAAGTATGAGAGAAATTCTTTTAAGACATATGAAACATTCTTCATTGTATGCAGAGTGTACTTATAAAAAGTAAACATTTAGGGGGTTTGTGTCCCACAATTATAAAATAAAAAATAGTGTAAAAACTTTAAAATTTAAAATTAAAATAAAATTCTTCCATTTTCGCACCCTTTACGTATTATGCTTTATGAAATGCAATAAAAAATATGCCTTTTTTGGAACATTTTGGGCAAAAGAATTGACCGCTTAAGTGGTTAATAAAATTATAAATGTATTCCCCTAAAAATAATTTATATTAATTTTTTTACACAAGTAATGGAAGAAAAGCAAGTAAACATTACAGCCTTCGTTCTTAAAATTGCTTTGAAATGTGAAAAAATCTTTCATTGTTATAGAAGTTTAATCTAAAAAGCATTTACAAAGTCCTGAATTTGACAATTAATGCAAATCTTATAAATAAATAATTGTCAATTTTTCTTATAATAAAATAGTTTAAAATAAAGGCGAGAGTAAAAAAGAAAAAAAAATTATTGTAATAATTAAATTTTTTTCATTTTAATAACGTTTGAAAAATAATTATAAAAGTTAAATATTTTAACTTCATGTTGTTCACTTTTAACGCATCAGTAATTTCCAATATTAATTAGATTTTGACACATTTATCTGCATCTTACCGATTATTTTTGTATTTTAAAATAGCCCTTGTGTTGCATCTGAATATGCGGTGTTAATAAACAACTAAACATATCTTGAGGGTGAAACTATATATATAATAAAGGCAACTCAAAGTGAGTCTAGTTTTAAAAAATTGCATTATTATGCATAAGTAAAAATTAAGGGGAAAATGACTATAAGATTTTAAATAGTTTCAATTTATTCCAATCAAATTTAAGCATTACAAATTTAATACTTATTAGAGACTTCATCCTGTAGTAGCAGAAATAATCTGAGCTGTGCTGTTTTACTAGTATCTTGTCACTTGCATCATATTTAAAGGAATGAGATTCTACTGTTAAAAAGTTGCACTAAGTTTTAAAATAAGCAGAAATTCTAAATCTTTATTTTGCGTTTTTTACGTCACTTATTATTTTTCAATTAATGTCTTTCTAAAAAGAAATCTAAGTCATTAGATGATTCATCTAAAATCTATAGTTATTTTCTAGATCAATGATTCTCAACCTATTGACTGCTGTTGGCCACTTTTAAACCTCCACTACAAACCAATGACCCCTTTTTCTATTTCTACGATTTCAAAATTGGAGCAGCAACAAAAAGTGCAAAGGAATGCATTCTAAATTGTCCTGGTATGAAAAAAATTGATGTACAAAAAAGAATGAGACACTTATCTAAAAATGTGAAAGCATTCCACCCTGTTAAATAAAAACAAGATCTGCAATGCATTTCAAACACATTTTTATAAGCACCATTTTGCTTGATACAAATCAAAGTTTCGAAGACTAGTAAGATATAGTTATCCTTTCAGTAAAATTATGATTCAAATTGATAGGTACTCATAAGGAATAGAAACCTCAGTTAAACTTATGCAGAGAAAAGAAGCCATGTGACTATGTGTATAAATGCAGTAACACTTAAACATTATATTTAAATCATTAAAACATTTAAAAACGGATCAATAATAATTAATACGTTATATCGATAATAATAAGGTAATAATCTATGCACTTATTCAAAGTACATTGCTTAAAGATGTAACTAGTTATCCAATTATTAAACTATTATTAAGTTATTAAAATATTCATCACTTACTTAGATTTATTTAATGATTATTTTTATTTTATATTGATTCGACTGAATGAAAACAAAAAAGGAAACATAGAACAAATAATTATAATGAGTATTTAAAAATAATATACGTATTTAAGTACTTCCTTAATGACATATACAACATCATAATTGATTTTTGTAGCAATAATTAAATAATAGTCTTTAATAGTAATTAATTATTCAGTAGTTCAAATTATGTTTTCTGTTTAATTCTCTCTTCCATTGATTGCTTCGTTTTTTTACCCCTGCTATTTAGCATTATTCAGGGTTGTTTTTGTCAGGATATTTTTGTCACTGCATTTTTTTTTTTAGTTCTACATTGATTGGGAGGAGAGGGAATCTTATAAATAATCATAATTTGCTTCACTTAAAACATTCAATCTATTAAAATTATATAATCATTAAGTAACATAACTAAATATTAATAGTTATGAAGCATGATGAATGAATTTCAAAATGTATAGACATGGAAAGAATATCAATTAGTTTCAACACTTATGATAAATCTTTGTAAAAAGTTCCTCTATAATTTAATTATTACGAATAATTATAAACATATTACAGAGTCGTATTTATGAGTATTCGGGTATTTATTTCCAATTCGAATGAGGTATCACATAAATGTAAGTTATTATCTTTTTGAGAAATTTTTTATTATTTATATTTTAACAGTCGTCTGTTTGACACCCAAATTATTTTTATTTTTCTTAAGGTCGGAAAAAAAATTTTTAAAATAGCGTATAAATGAATATTTTTTTTAATATTTAGTGTTTCCTGAATTAGAATATACATATAAAACTGTTTTGAGAAAATTATTACAATAAAAATTAATGCAATTTTTTGGCAAAAAAATGAAGAAAAAAGAGCATGCTTCCAAAATATTCTCCTTTTATAGAAAATGTTACTATAATAACAATATTCTGCCTATATATAGTTAAGACTACAGAGCTTGAACTAGGATTTTTGAAATATGTAATTTAGATAAAGATTTATTTATACCTTAGTATTTCAGAGTAGGAAATTTTTAGTAGAAAACATTGGTTATATTATTGAGAGAGAGAGTTTGATAGAGTAACTTGAAAATAAAGTGAACTCTTCAAAATTCCTATTTCAGGCTCAGTACAACAATCTTAACTATATATAGACAAAAAAATATTACTATTATAAACGTATTTTCCATAAAAGGAGAATATTTTGAAATTATGTCATTTTTATTTCATTTTTTGCCAAAAAAATTGCTTTAAAATTTTTTTACTGTGATAAACTCTCTCTGTAATTTTTTACTATAAATATAAAAAAAAAATTTTCATTTATATAATTTTTTCAAAATTATGGTTCAAAATGTAATCGAATACATTAAAAACAAAATAATCTTCATTATGAAATAAAGTTCAACAATAATTTTATCGCATATATTCCTGACATTCCAATTAATGCAATTAAAAAATAGAAACAGAAAATTGGAATAAAAAATCAAAACCTTTTTTTTTATTTATAAATTAAGCAAATATGTACATATTTTATTTTAATTAATTTTAGGAACACTTTTTTCGATAAAATACAAAGAATAATAGCATGAAAAAAATATTTTAAATACATAAACTTAAGGTATCCAACTACGTTTGGAACTGTGACTTTGTAAAAGCGAACAAACTAATATTTGTTTAACATTTAATGTCACTTAGATAAGAAAACAAGTATAAAATTGTTTTAAGAATATTATTACAATAAAAAATTACTTAAATACAATATTTTGGTTAGAAATGAATTTAGAATTACCTATTTTTAAGACATTCTCTTTTTATGAAAAATGCATCTATGATAATAATATTTTACTTATGAGCTAAGACATCTCCAGAGGGCCTGAACTGGGATTTTTGAAAAAACTCACATTATTTTCAGAGTTCTAACCAATTGAAATAATTATCGGTATTTATATTTTTATTTATTTGTTTATTTATTATTTTTTATTTTATTTATTTATTTATTTTGTTAAAATTTTTCCACTCTGATGTATTAAATATGAATAAATACACTTCTAAGATACATACTTCAAAAACACTAGTTCAGGCTCTGACAGAGGTCTGAGCTATGTATAGGTAAAATGTTATTATTATAGAAGTATTTTCCATATAAGGAAAATGTTTTGAAAATAAGTAACTCTAAGCTCATTTTTGCCAAAATATTGCTTTTAAATAATTTTTATTGTAATAACGTTCTTAAGACAATATATATATATATATATATATATATATATATATCCTAATCTAAGTGGCTCTAAGTATTTAAAAAATATTCGTTTGTACGCTTTTGCAAAATCACGGCTCCGAAAGTAGTCGGATACCTTAAATTAAATAATACCATTTGATCACGTGTCTTAAAAATACTACTTTTGTATATAGAAGGTAAATCTTTTCTTTCTTCCTAATGTTAACATGAATTTGCGTAGGAAATAAATTAAAAAATGTTCATCTAAGTCAGTGATACATGATGGAATCTGCTAAACAATAGAGGTAAGTCACTGTCTTTTGAATGGACTGTTCATATCACGAACATCAAAAAAGGAAAACTGCCATTGTTTCAACAAAATTCCAAGACACGAGTTTAAGAGTGAAATAATCAGAGAAGTACTTTGAACTCATGGATTTGCTCTTTATAATACAAATATTTCAATACTTCTATTCAACATAAAGATTAAACTTTCTATACAAAAACATAAAATAAATAAGAACTTGATTTGGTCCTTTCAATAAATGACATGAAAGAATTTTATAAAAAAAAAATGATTTGGGACCCTAAAAAAGCTTAAGTATTTCATATATAAGTAATCCATTCCACATATTTAACAAAAGTGCTGTAACTATCAGTATTTCCACATAACATTAAGTGCATTGTTTATAAAAATTATTATTTACAAAGGGAATTTTAGAAAAAAAAGTTAGTTTTATGGTTCTATTAAGTATTTGTCTCTTATATGTTTCATTTGCTTATAACTGAAAGGTAACGTTGCCAAGAAAAACTTCAAAACTGTACGAGTCATTTGCCATTGATTGCAAGACTAATTTAACTCGCCTTGTACTCCGGAAAGAAGTGTTAAAACAGGATAAATAATAGGATAATAATAAGATGATATTCCAAAATATTTTATTTCACAGATGACCATTTCACACAGGGATTCATAATTTCAAAGGATTTAAATAACTAAACTTGACTAGAAAGAGATTTTTTTTACAAAAAAAGGGAGAAGTTGGGTGGTAAGGAACGTTTTTTTTTCCTGTAACATGATGTTTTTACAATCATTGTGATTATTAACTATTACCTGATAATTTCGTTTCATAAAAAATAAACAAATTTAATATAGTTATGTAAACATCATTATATCTTCTAATGACAAAAAAATAACTAAAAACCACTAGTTATTCCTTACTTAGTCTATTCCAAAAAGGCTAAAGGGATCCTGATGCTTCATCTATAAAATTACGAAAATACTTTGTAATTATTATTGTACTAATAACTTCTAAGCAGAAAAGAGCTTCAATCCAAACATCAAAAAAACCAAAATAGATTTTAAGAAAAAGGTTCTTAGGAATTTCTTAGGGAGAAATTTATCTTTATCCAATGACATAGAAGTTCTACATTAAAAGTGTATTTAAAAATGGTAATAAGTGAAATATAAATGTTACATCTATGCAACCACATGTATTACATGTAATCTTGCTCAGGGCTTATCTTAAACACTTTTACACACGCATCAACCAAACGGAATCTAAAAATGTAGAACAAAGACCGTGTGTAGTTTGAACTATGACTCTCACGTTTTGTCTCATTTTCAAGTGTACAGATTCAAACAATTCAATGAAGGCTTTCCAACTTAAAGAGGCAGTTAAAACACTTGCTCCACATTAACTATATGGGTTATGGTGTACATCGTGTATAAGCTCTCAGGTCATCGATAACAGTATGGAACAATGAAAAAAAGGGATCATCTTCAGAACAAAGATTCCATTACGATTCTCAATCAAAATCTTTCATTTAAGGCTTCTCAACCTCTTTCGGTTTCATAAAAGTGTGCTGGGACATAAACCGATCACCAATTTATCGCAGTGATTCGACGAAAGCAATCACCAGTTCAATGTGCATGCGTAACCTTTCATTCACGAAACACCGTGACAGACGACTCCTCCCCAAATGACGTCATAATCCAAGATGGCGTCGAGATACGAAAAGATCCATCCCCAAGCAAAACAATGGACGAGCGTGCTCAAGATACCAGTAGAGTGATCATTGGGGATAATGGAACTGTTTTTGTTGTTCGATTGCGTGTAGGGATCAGTTAATCGACACTGCTTTGCTCTTTGAACCAAGCGAGATGAATTTCCTGTTACGCTATTGTAAGTTTAGAACCTCAGGTACAGAAATAAATATCTAGTGGAATTGGAAGACACCACGCAAAACGAATTCCTAACGGAAAATAACAAGAAGTTATGCTACGAGACATTCCTTTGGGGTTTATAACGTGCTATTCATTTATACATCCCGTGTTATTATCCCATTTTTCTTTTCATCTTAAAGACAAATTGTGCCACAGAGGCTAAGCGATTCATCCGTTACGGTTTGTTAGGGATCTTTGATGAAATTAGAACTGGAAAAGCATTCGGACAAAATAATAGTTTTTTCGACTTAAGCAGTAAAGAGTGATTAGGTTCTTGTTAGTCACAAAGAGTTTAACCGGAAGTTCCGAATTGAAAACTAAAGAAAGGAATAAGAAGAATAATGTAAAGGTCAAATTATTTAGTCGTTTATAATAATAGAGGTTCACACACACCGATAAAGATAAATAATATCTTAAAAAGTTATTATTGGAGCTGAAACAATGAAATTGAAAATGATACAATTATTCTGAAAGATAACAATATTAAAAATAAAAATATATTTGAAGAACTAATATATGAAACTAAAGTCTTATTATGTTTAAAGACAATAAAATTAAATTTTTATTACAATAAGAATGACAATTAATATTATTAAAGTTATTTTTTAGTATTATAAGATCAAAAATTAGTTTTTAATAATGGTAAGAATTCCTAATTATATATGAATTAGAGATCTCTTTTGTATTCTGAAGTATTTTATAATGAAAATAAAAATTTGATGACTCGTACTTCTAGCTTAGAAAGCTAGATTTCACTAACTTAAAATTAGGAGTTGAAATAATTAAAGAAATAATTAATTATATTCAGAAACTGTTAAAAATTACAAAACTTACAAATAGCAGATTTTTTTTATGATAACCATAACATATAATAAAAACCCTTTAATGCTATTATTTTTATAAGTGCTTCTGAAGAGTCCATAATTCTTTTATAAAGCTAACATGTGGGATTTTAATATAATATATGTATATATATATATATATATATATATAGAGAGAGAGAGAGAGAGAGAGAGTCAAAATTTCTCTACAAGAGAAAGATGATTAAACATTAATCAAAACTGAAAAAAATTGAAATTGCAAATTAACCAGACAATAGATTCTAAAAGGATATATGAAAAATTTAAAAAAAAAGAGTTGAATATAAAAAATACAAAAATATGGATGCTACAGTATTACAAACATTACTGGCTTAGGACAGCTTTTATATAAAAGTGGGGTTGAGAATGTTTTGTGGCCAGCCAACCTTCCCCCTTCCTGTTAATAATACTGAGCAAAAACATAGGGAAAATAATGGACTGAAAATCTAAATCCAATATGAGAAAAAGGTAACTTACCTAAAAATTGCATTCAAAAATGCGGAGCCCGTGCTAAATCTGAGTACAATAAACAAGTTATTGCCAGATTCTGGACCCAAATGTAAATTCAAAGCATAGCAATGGCTCAATAATAGCACTTAGTAATAGTATCAAAAAATAGAAATAAAAATTTAAGAACTGTAAACATACTACAATTACCTTAGGGACACTAAGATTATATATAATTTAAAAAATTAAATTAAATTTTTTAAAAAAATAAGTGAATAAGTAATTTTATCTAAAACTAGAATTCGGAGGTAACTATAACTATCTAAGAAAAATAATAATAGTAAACTATGGAATTTTAATCCTTATTATTTTGAATTTCTTTATTCAAATAACTATTAATAAAATTAATTGGGTATTTTTGAATTAAGCAGTATTTAGTAAAATGTTTATAGTTTTTAATTTTTACTGATTTATTTGAAACTAGAAATTTATTGCATTGTATGTAATTAATAACAATATTTCTGAATACAGAAACACATGTATATATATATATATATATATATAATAAAGAGGTTTACATAATTTTTTTAAAGAAGAAAAATGTATGCACATTTTCAAATGGTCTTGGTTTGAAATACACTAGTTTACACAAATATATAATTTTGGACTTTATCCCTTTTATTTATACCATTTGGTGTTCAAATATTTTAAAATAAAAAAATTGCATGTTTATTTGATATAACACGAAACAAAAGCAATTTCTAAATAAATGTGATATTTTTTCTAAATCTAAATAATTAAAATGCATTTATTAAAATATAAAAAATCATTTATACAAATTTTCTCTTAAAGTGAATACACGTATTTTCATTGTAAAACTTCCTCATAAATACTTTGAAATTAATTTTACATTTTAATTCAGATTTTTTCATCAGAATTTAAAACTTAACTATAACAATTGTCCATGTTAACAAAAAAGTTTAACCAAGCTAGAAAATTAAAAGAAAAAAAAATTTATAACATCGATATATACTATATCCTCAAACTTCTATTGAATAAACGGGAAACTCAGAAACGGACAGACTTGTAGAATTAAACAAAATATTTCTCTTAAAAACATCTTTATTTTTAATAAAAGTAAGTAATTAGAACAATACCATCATTTGAATTATTTCATCTAGGTGCTCATTCTCAAAAATTGTTAAGTAACTTGTGGACAAATACTAAGTAACATTACATCTACATTTGTTAGCTGAAGGATTTTACAGTAATTAGAAACAGATTGGTTGGATACATTTTTATCCTAAAGTTTCAAGAAGAATAGTTTAGATAGGTAATGTTAATAATCAATAGTGGGAAACTAGCGCTGAATATTGCGTTTTTGCCAATAACGTACAGGAAACATGATAATTCTTAGAGATAATTATATTTATAGACAATTTAATTTTGAAATATATTTAAATATTGAATATCAGTTAGTTTATTACTGCTCGAAGGGGTTTTTTTTTGTATCTTTATTTAATATTTTTTTTCTTCAGTAATATTTTCCACTTTCTGCACACTTTTATCTTGTGCACAATTTCAGAAAACCAAAGGAAATAAATCTTAAGAATTTGAAAGAGCAAATATTTTCGACAATCGTAGCATTTAAGAATGTGAAATGCTTTATCTCAAGGAAGCACTAGCTTTAATTAGTTTCTTCATTAATCTATGGCCAGTTATATGTTTCAAATCATATAGTAAAATTTTAAAAAAAGATAAGAACAGAAAATTTTTTAAAAAAGATTTGTCAAGTTCTGGTAGCCCCATTTCATTTAAAAGAAATCCATCAAATAGATAGTTTGTGCATTTTAAGAAATCTGCTTTAAATTAAATATAGATCTTTCAAATACATCATATTGTTTGAGACTTTCGAAGATTAGCATCAAAATTTCTCTTTCTGTATCTGTTACATTACGAAAATTATCTCATTTAGTAGGGCTCGACTTTAATCTTGAGAATATAAATTTAGGATATTTTTAAATTACAATATGTATACATATACAAATGAAGCAAATTTTCTTGATATTGAAATTAAATTAAAAGATGAGTTATATTTATTAATATTTATGACAAAAGAGAAGAATTCAAATTCAATATTCTAAAAGTACCTCATTGGGAGAGTAATATAAATGTTTCTATATTCAGAATATCATTATTAATTACATACAACGCAATAAATTTCTTGTTTCAAAAAAAAATCAAAAACTTAAAAAACTATTAACATTTTACTAAATATTGCTTAACTCAAAAATATCCAATTAATTTTATTGATAGTTATTTGAATAAAGAAATT